>CM053752.1:1394983-1497858 GCA_028658305.1 Pachyuromys duprasi | reverse complement strand
GGAGCAAAGGTTCTGGGCAGGGGGTGGAGCCACACTACCCAGCCCAGACTCTGCGGCCAGCCTGCCAGCCCTGTGCCGCCGGGCCTGCTCTAGCCCAGCACCACCTTGTGGCCAAGTGGGAGCCAGCCCAGAGCTGGGAAGGGGGCACCCACTTTACAGAAACACCTTCCTGTCTCTTCTCAAGCCTTTTCCTGTACTCGCTCAGCCGAGACCAGAGACAGACAGACCCTGAGAGAGGCGTTCCCTCTAAGAAGGAATTAGGAACAGAGCTGAACGCAGAGCAGGAGCCTGGCGGCTTCTTGGCTGGTGTGAGAGACCTGAATCCTTCCTGTCACCAAATCATTAACTCTTGTCTAACCAGGTCCCCATGGCTGCCACAATCTCTCTCTGCCTTTTCTTAAAGGTTTTACTGTTTATTTTATCCCATGTGTATGACTGTTTGACCTGCATATATGTATGTAAAGCAAATGGGTTCCCGGAGCCCTTGAAATTCAGAAGGACACATCAGATCTCTTGGAGCTAGAATTGATGGCTACGAGCGGGAGCCAGGAGCTGAACCGGGTGCTCTGGAAGGGCTGCTGAGCACTCGAACCGCCGAGCCGTCTCTCCAGCCCCCACCATTATTCTTTTGTTTTTCAAGACAGGGTTTCTCTGTGTAGCCCTAGCTGTCCCAGAACTCACTCTGTAGACCAGGCTGGCCTCAAACTCACAGAGATCGGCCTGTCTTGCCTCCCGAGTGCTGGGGTTAAAGGTGTATGCCGCCACCGCCTGGCTCCAAACATCACTCTTCATAATGTCCTTTTTGGACACCTCTAACACATGGGGGGGGGGCGGCATACAGCAGGGTGTGGTGGTGCACGCCTGTAATCTCAGCACTCAGGAGGCAGAGGCAGGCGGATCTCTGAGTTCAAGTCCAGCCTGGTCTACAAAGTGAGTCCAGGACAGCCAGGGCTACACAAAGAAACCCTGTCTCAGAAAAAAAAAAAAAAAAGCCAAGATATGAAAGTCTGACACACACTGCTAACAGCTAGTGCCTCAGGAAGCACCCCACAGAAGCTATTGGCATCCACCTCTTTTCTTCTGGGTCATCCCTCCATCTCTGAATACTCCAAGACTCGGCTGCCCGTCTGGGTCTCAGGGGTCACCTGGATACCTTACCCCAAAAAGGCTATGCCAAACATATGTGAGGAAAGGGAATCATAACTGAGAAAAGCCTGCGTGAGCTTGGCCCGTAGAGAAGTCTACACGGTCTTTTCATGATGGTAACTGATGTGGGAGGGCCCCGCACACTGTGGCTGGCGCCATCCCAGGGCAGGTGGTCCTGAAGGTCAGGCTGAGCAAGCCACGTGGGGCAAGCCAGGAGGCCAGGCCTGTGCGGCTGCTGCTTCCATTCCTGCCCCCAGGTTCCTGCTCTGATTTCCCTCAGCGACGGACTGTGATGTGGAAGTGTCAGCCAGCACACCCTTTTCTCCCTAAGTTGCTGTGCTCCTGCTATTTTATTGCAGCAACAGAAAGCCTGACCGAACAGGTTCCAAACTGAAGTGGCAGTGGAACACCACTGAGTGAGCCTCTGTAGGTCCCCACAGCATTGCCTGCCTCCAGAGCCACAGCCTGGACCTGCCTGAAGTTCAGACACAAGCACCTGACCGCCGGACTGTCTCTGTGAAGTACTGTGCCCGATACACTGCTTGTGCTCAGCGCACGATGCCGCTGTTTTAAAAGGTCTCTGTTGTTTCAGTTGTCGTAGAAGTGGAGGCAGGAAGATTAGACGTTCAAGGTCATCCACAGCTAACACAGTGAATTCAAGGCCAGCCTGGGATGCGTGAAAAACCAAAGCAACAACAAGAAATCAAGAACATCTCATTAAAGACACTGATAGGAGAAGAAAAGGAAGGGCCGGCAGGAGGGCTCAGGCCTGGTGATCCACGTGAAGAAGGAACATATCTGACTCTCGAAAGCTGTCCTCAGACTCCAGAGGTGCTCTGCAGAATACACCTGCCACACACACATGCACACACACACATGCTCACTGTTAGGACCAGTGAAATGATGATGTGCACAGCAGATTTTATATGAAAGAGTTTTATTGGATGGAGATAAAGACAGAGAGAGGAGAGTGTGAGATATGATGGGGGAAGGGAGGGGCGCCCCAACAGAGAAAGGGGAGAGGGCAAGAGAGCAACAAAGTGGCAGGTTGATCTTCTTAAGGAGAAACTTAACCAGGCCTGCCAAGCAGGCCACACATGATTACATCAGAGGTTGCTAGGCAACCCAGAAGCAGGCTGCATAAATACTAACATTCCTCCCCTTTTCTATAACTAAAAAATGAAGAGCTTGGGCTGCTTCTCCTGAAAAGCAAGCCAAAGTATATAAATTTAGGTTTATTGGAAGCAGCTCTTTGTTGCCATGCAAAGGGGTAAGAGAGAGCGAGAAAAATTAATAGCAACAAAATGTTCAGATAACATGGCCAAGAGGAGGAAGGGAAGCCCCTGCCCTGGAAAGTTCAGGGTTGAGGGTTGTCAGCCACGAAAGGCAGCAGGTAGTGACTGAGGAATGCTAGGAGAACCTGCAGCAGCTTGTCCTGGGCCTGCAGCACCACACACACAAGGAGAGAGACTTAAGTAAGTAATATAATAAAAAAAAGTCAAGGAAGAAGCTGGGCATGGTGCAGCACACCTCTGATTCCGGTGGAGGCACAGGCAGGGAACTCGGGGCCCAGGACAGATGAAAAGAAGAAAAAGACTAAGAAGACAGTACAGAGCGGAAGAAAGGCACATTACAAATCATATGTCAGGAACAATGTGAATGTATACATATGTCAGTGAGTAATGTAAATGTACACATGTGTTAATGTAGATGCATGTAACATACATACAACATACACTTATTTTTCCTCATTTATATATTTAACACATTTTTTAAGTCTCAAATTTTCATCATTTTAAGCCCATAATTTTCTATGATGAGCGAAAGGTTTGAATGGGCAAATCAAGGAGGAGATGTGTGAGAGACGCGATGGTGCCCATTGATTCCAGCCTGGCGGTGCACACGCCTGTAGCCCCAGCATCTGGAGGCTGAAATGGGATAGCCTGGGCTACATAACAATGTCCTGTCTGTGATTTTCAGTCGTTCTTGCTCGGACCCCAGACTCTTCTGATAATCCTCTACCTCCACTTCCCTCCAACTTCCATAGCACACTTTTCATTATGGTTTTGACTTGGGTTTTTAATTATTTATTGGTTTATACTTTTTATTGCACTGGTGTTTTACCTGCATGTATGTCTGTGGAGTTGCAGACAGGTGTGAGCTGTCACATGGGCTGGGACTTGAACCTGGGTCCTCTCTTAACCACTGGGCCATTTTTACAGCCCCTTGACTTGTTTGTTTGTTTGCTTGTTTCCAGAGTCTCTCTGTGTAGCCCTGGCTGTCCTGACACTCTCTATGTGGACCAAGCTGGCCTTGAACTCACAGAGATGCACCTGCCTCTGCCTCCCGAGTGCTGGAATAGGGGATAAGCACCACTGTGCCGGATTCCTTCCCTTGTTCCTTACACAGCTGGTGTCAGCTGCCATGCCGACCCCAGGCCTCTGGAACTCCGCTGCACAGACTGTCCTGTGCTCCCTCACCCTTCCCGCTGGAGGAGAGGTGGGGGCAGGCTACCTGTGCGGAGACCCAACACTGCCACCGACTCTGCTAGCGTTGCTCACATTCAGGTGGAAAGTCACATCCTCAGTTCTTGGGGTTCAGCGGTTACTACCACCAAATTCCTTTGCCTCTCACTCACCCCAGAACACCACAAGCTCAGTGTGGTGCTTCCTGCAATGGCTAGGCAGCCTTGCAGCACGCTGCTACACTGGCTAGGGAAACCTCACCCTGCCAAGAGGGTGGGTGCCTTCTCGTGTCCGTGCAAGCCTGTAATTCCAGCCTAGTGGTGCGCACACCTGTGACCCAGCCTGTGCTAGGATGGAGCCCAGGCCTGTGTGTGTTAGGCAAGCATACTTCATGGAGTCATATCCCAACCCTTTGAAGCCTCCTTTTATTAAGAGTTTATTTATCTGTTAATTTTGAGACAGGGTCTTACTATGTAGACCACGCTGGCCTTGAACTCACAGAGATCTGTCCTCCTGTCTTTGGCTTTCAAGTGCTGGGATCAAGCCAGCACTGGTTTGTTTTTATATTCATGCACATTTATTTGCGAGTGCACACAGGAGTGGAGGTTGGAAGACAGTCTGCAGTGTTGAACTTCTTCCACCGCCTGGGTTCCGGGTCATGAACTCGGGTCTTCATGACTGGCAGCAAGCACCTGTCTGCGGTGTCTCCAGACACTCTCGCTGTCACTGCTACCTGTCTCCTTCCCGTCACATTCAGGTTCTGCCCAGGCGTGGGGCCATGCCAGGTTCTAGGAGCCCCCAGCAAGGACACGAGGTGGATACTGGCTCTTCCCAGTTCACATGAAGGCAGTTACAGAGGCTGCCACGCGCGTTTCCCTGAACTCCAGCCCTGCTTCCTAGTGCTTGGAGGGCTGTCTCTCCAGCTTGGCTTGTAGCCCTGCCAGGTCGAAGGGCAGGGAGAGGTAAGGTTTCTGCCGCAGCAGACTGGCCTGATTTTAAGGATGGATTCTTGGTCACGCTACTGTTCCCTTTCCCCCTGTTCTATAGGCTTCTTCCAAGGGCCACACCCTTTAGCACTACTCTGCTACTGCTGAAGAAACCAAAGCTACATCGATATCCTGGCATTTGGGAGGCATAGGCTAGCCTAGCCTACATAGAGAGTTCCAGGATGGCCAGAGAGATCCTGTCTCAAACAACAATAACAAACAAATACAACCAAGGGACTGTAAAAGTTCTTCTCTGGGCAGACTCAAGCCAGGTGGCACTAAGGTATTGGGGTTGCACCTGAAGAGAGGTTGGTTCACCAGAGCCAGGAAGGGAGGGAAGGAGAGACCAGGCAAAGGCACCAAGGCCAGAGGCTGGAGTGGGAAGCGGAGCCAGGGGGGCCATGAGGGTGTCAGCTTTGGCATGGGGAAAGGCCTGGCAGGCACCCAGATGCTCTGAGCAGGAGTGAGTGCTCTCTTCCCTTAGCTCTGGGGAGGAACCTGCGTCACTAACAACTGAGCCTCTCACCCTCCCACTCTGGGGGAGCCCTCCGAAGGCCTTTCCTCGATGCTACCTCCCCCACCCCAGGTGCTAGGATTAAAGGTGTGAGCCACCATGCAGTCTGTTCAGTAACTGTTTAAACCCCTCCAACCCCGTTCTACACCAGACGTTTTGTTGGTTTTGTTTGTTTGTTTGTTTGTTTGTTTGAGACAGAGTTTCTCTGTGTAGCCCTGGTTGTCCTGGATTCACTTTGTAGAACTCACAAAGATCTGTGCTGGGACTAAAGGTGTGAGCCACCATGCCCACTCTCACCAGATTCCCGGTCTCAGAGCCCTGCGAAAAGCCCTCCTCGCAGGGAGACTGAATCTCTTTGCTCCTCTAATTTTCTCCAACACTTAGTCCCTCAAGATGAGGCTCAGGCTGGATGGATGTGGTGTCACCAGTAATCCCAGCACTCTGGCGGATCATGAATTCAGGGCCAGCCCGGACTACGTTTTGAAACTGTCTCAAAAGAGATAAATTCCAGCACTCCGGGAGGGCTGGAGTCCGATCCCCGAGTTCTGGGGCCGCATAGTGTGCTCTAAGAAAGATGGCGGAACCGCCAGCCTTGCTCTGCACACAGACCTGGAACAATATTCTGAACACCTCTCCACCCACCCCCAACCTCCCACCACCCCCCCAGCTCCTCGGAGGCTGACTGATAACAATCTCTGGGCCTACAGACTCCAGACCCTCGCAATCCTTTCTAATCCTCCAGTCCGCCACCATTGAGCTTGCACAGAGCTTGGCGCTAGCCCTTAGTAGGAGCTGAGTATGGCATGGGGGAGGGGAGCCGCCACCCACCCCCCGCGGTCACCACCTGGCCTTCTCTGGGTTAAACCTGCAGTGCAGCTTCCCTCCCCTTCTGCTGGACAAGGGAATGCAAGGCCTAGGGGAGGGAGCCACTTCCCTTCCTCCTGGCGGCCGCTCCTCACTCCATCGCTCAACCCCAGCTTCCCACGTTTGTTCCCACTGCTTCCCAGCCGGGACGCTCGCTGGCTCGCGCTCCTTCCTCTCCCCCGCCCGGCTTCTCTGTTACTCCTAGCCCCTTTTCGTCTTGCTACCACCTGCAGCCCAGAGGCCCAGCCCTGGGCGCGCAGGATCGAAACTATTCCTCCACGCGCCCTCTCCCCACCCCTCCCTCTGAGGCCTGGTCACAGAGGAATCTGGCGCTGCTGGGAAGGGACAGGCTGGCACTGGACTGCGGAGGTCGGTATTTGCCCCTATGCCGCAAGAGGTCAGGAATGCGAGCACCGAAGTTAGCTGTGAGATAAGGAGACCTTGCGGCTGTGCAGCCCTACAGGGAACCGCCCACCACAGAAGCCACAGACCTGACTTCGGAGGTGGGGCGGGTCAGACGGGATCTACCAGGGGCTTAGGGAAGAGCTCTGGGGCCTTCCAGACATTGCTGAGGGAACTCAGAGGCCCCACTGGTCCTACGTGACCTGAAGCCTCCCCAAGCACTCCTGAGCGAGGCCTTACTGTGCAATAAGTACCCCCTGTTTGCTCAGGAAGGAGTGCTGTCCTCAACATCCCCTTGTCTTGTCTGAGGAAGGCTAGACAGGCAGTTTTCTTTGTCCTACCCATAGAATTGGAGGAAAAAAAAAAAAAAACCCTGAAGTTTAGTTTAGTGACTTTCTGAGGTTACCCAACCAGCAAAGTACCCATGCTGGACAATGTAAAGCTTAAAAAAAAAAAAAAAAACGGCAAAGGCTGTCCACGGAACATTTAGGCATGCAGTCCACTGTGTAGACCTATAGACTAGAGCAACTGTGGGCCTCGGTGGGAGGATTTGTGGACCTGAAAGCCTCTTTAACTGGCTGGAGTCTGCACCCCCCACCCTACCCCCAGGAGCTCTCATGCAAAGCCAGTGGGCTTTCATTTGTGTGTTATTTTGCATTCCATTTGCCTGGCTGTCTCAGCCAGCTCCATGGAGTCCTCCAGGGTTTTCCCATCCAGAAGGAGGCAGGCTTAGGACAGCCGCTCACAGCCCACAGCGGCTGGAGCTTCTTGCTGTGCTGCTGACCTGGGCTCTTCCTGGGGCCCCTTTCTCTCCCCGCTTTACTTTCCTGTCCACACACAGCTCTGCTGCCTGCTCGATAGGGATCAATAGGTCCACTCCAGAGCAAAGAGCATGGCCACACATGTAACAAACACCAGGTCCTGCTGGAAAAACGGGCTCCCTGCGTTAACCACTCCCACCTCAGTCTCTCCCTCCTTGGTCACCCGGCTGGTGGGGGCTGGAAAGCCGGTGGGCTTTATGAAGACTGACCAGGAAGGAAAGAAGAAAAGGTCCAGGGAGCCGGGGGGGACGGGGTGGTGGGGTGTGGGGGTTGCGGGTGCAGGGCGAAGTCTGGCTAGGACTTGGTAGGGTGTTTCTGCACATCCCAGCCTGTCCTCTTGGACCCCAACCGGTCCAGATACAGTCCAGTCTACAGGAGGGACTTGGTCTCTCTTCCTTGTGCCTGTGGCCACTAGAAAGGGCCTGACACAGTGGGTGTCCAGCAAATGCTCAGGCTGGTCCTCAGCTAGCAGCGTGCTGTGCACTGAGAGGCCTTGGGTTTGATCCTCCGCACATCAGCAGAAAGTGATGTCTCAGTCCTCTGCCTCAGCTCAGCGTTGGAAAAGTGGACCAGGAAGGTGAGGAGCTGAGGGCCATCCTCTGCTACACAGAAAGCTCAAGAGCAGCCTGAGCTATGTAAGACCCCTGTCTCAAAAAAGAAGGATGAGGGAGAAGAAAGAAAATAGTAAATAAAAAGGCATCCAGATGTGGGGCACAGGTTCTTCTCTGTAGGACGGAGGAAATGTGCTCCTGTGTCTGGGAGAACGTGTATTTCCACGGTCCCCTACCGAGCCTGAGCAGTGTCTGGGAACCCAAAGCCGTGGGGCCAGAGTGGGAACACGGAGACCTGCGCCCAGGGTAGTGTTTCTCCCGCTTCCTCAGCTCCAATGGGGGAAGGACAGACTCCTGGGGCTCCAGGTTTAAGCTGAGGGCGCCCCACAAAATCTTGCCCTAGTGGACACCTTTTCTATCTGTGCGAAGGGCATGGAAATCGCCAGTCCCTGCCCTGAAAGCAGTCCAAGGGCTAACACGACCCTCTAGCCTTTGTGCCCCTTTCAAAACTGGGTGGGTGAGGGTGGCAGGCAGGCCGAGGTTGTGCAGAGGCCAAGAGCTGAGACCAGGTAGGTCACAGGCGTCCTGGCGCCCGCGGCCCCTGTGGCGGGGGCGGAGCCTACCGGGAGGTCCCCTCCTCCCTCGCGGGGATATAACAGACGGAGGGCTGCTACCTTTCGCGGAAGACCTCCAGCCGTGGTCCCTTGCTTCGCTCTCCTCTCCGGACACGATGAGCTTCACCACCCGCTCCACCACCTTCTCCACCAACTACCGGTCGCTGGGCTCCGTGCGGACGCCGAGCCAGCGGGTCCGGCCTGCCAGCAGCGCGGCCAGCGTCTATGCAGGCGCTGGGGGCTCCGGCTCCCGGATCTCCGTGTCCCGCTCCACCAGTGTCTGGGGGGGCTCCGTGGGCTCCGGGGGCTCCGCGGGCCTGGTGGGAATGGGTAGCATCCACACGGAGAAGGAGACCATGCAAGACCTGAACGACCGCCTGGCCAGCTACCTGGACAAAGTGAAGAGCCTGGAGACTGAGAACAGGAGGCTGGAGAGCAAAATCCGGGAACATTTGGAGAAGAAGGGGCCCCAGGGCGTCAGAGACTGGGGCCACTATTTTAAAACCATCGAAGACCTGAAGGCTCAGGTAAGGGGCGTGAAGGGGGGAGCCTAGCTCCCAGCAATTCTGACCCTCCAGTGCGCCTCCCCCCCCAAACCTGAATGCGGTGTGGGTGACTGCCTCCTTCCACTCTTTCCACACACATCCCATTTCCCCATTCTGTGGGGCGCAGTTAGGAAAGCTTTGGATTCCCACCCACAACCTGTAGGCATTCCAAGGGTGGTGGCTGCTCCTGGGAGCCGGCTTTCCCCAAGGGGTGTAGCGGGAAGGGGACAGGACACACAGAAAAGGGGTCATAAAGTGGACACAGACACCTCCTCCCAGCAGGGACAGTTAGAGGGTTAAGCGGATGTGCTAAGGCTGAGTCATCCAGGAGTAAACAGGAGCCTACCTGTAGGAGGGGCCAGTCAGGGGGTGGGGGGCCCAGACAGGGAATTAGCAGGTGCAACGGGAGAGCTGGCCCAGAGGCAAGGTGCCAGGGCCTCAGAGTCCAGGACAGGAGAGGAGGCATGGGGGGTGGGGGGGACTGGCTCTCCCTTCCCCTGGGGTCAGAGAGTGGAACCAAGAGGAGAGGAGGGAGGGGCAGCTGCGTTTGGGATGTAAAGTGAATAAATAAATAGACTTAAAAAAAAAAAAAAAGGACCTGCCTCCACACCCACACCCACCGTCATCTGAGCCACACTCTCAAAGCAGCTCTCTGCTTTAATCTGCCCAGATCTTTGACACGTCCGTGGACAATGCCCGCATTGTCCTGCAGATCGACAATGCCCGGCTTGCTGCTGATGACTTCAGAGTGAAGTAAGTGTGGGGTTACAGCTAGAGGGGCCACGGCAGGGTTTCTTCCTGAGGCCCGGTCAGGTTAGGGTGCCCTGACCATTCATTTGTGCAGCCCAGGGAAAGCAAGCTGCTTCCTCTCGGCCAAGGAGAGCTGCAGAGGGAGTGACTCCTGACTGGTGGCTTATGATGGGCACAAGGCTAGCCTAGGGGGTGGCACCTGGCGAAGAGGTTCTGGTCAGACAGGGCCCACTGACCGCCTGCGCCCTGTCAGATATGAGACAGAGCTGGCCGTGCGCCAGTCGGTGGAGAGCGACATCCATGGACTCCGGAAGGTGGTGGATGATACCAACATCACGAGGCTGCAGCTGGAGACAGAGATCGAGGCGCTCAAGGAGGAACTGCTTTTCATGAAGAAGAACCACGAGGAGGTAAGCAAGGCCCCTGACGAGCCTCGGGAGTCCGGGGCCAAGACTAGATGGGCCAGGCTGCACCCAAGCTGACTCCCATGGAGCTAGCAGCCTCTGCTGCAAATCTGTTTTGATTAGGAGCAAACCCATTGGATCACCTAGGAAGTTAAGACTAGTATGAGGTCAAGGTAATGTGGGCTAAGGGGTGGCTTTCCACCTGGAAAGCTGAGGCAGGAGCATTGAGCTCAGTGCCGGCCTGTCCTACAGGAAGAGTGTGTGAGTAAGACAAGGGAATTGGGGAAGGCAGGGACTGCCGTCTTAGGAGCAGGAGCTGGGGGAGAGCTGGTGGGGCTTCTGGGAGAAGTTGCAGGTAAGATCTGCAGAGGAAGAGGAGGGAGACACCACCCTGAGTGGCAGGTTCAGGCAGTGAGGGAGCGCCACTCCTGCCCACCGGCAGCACAAGCCCAGATCCAGGCCTGCAGAGCGCAAGGCCGGGGCTTCCTCCGTCCTCTTCTGCCTTCTAGGAAAGGCTAGGTCAGAACGCTGGCCTTCAGCACCCCCCCCCCCCATCTCTGCCTTCTTTAGGAAGTCAGAGGTCTGGAAGCCCAGATTGCCAGTTCTGGGCTGACCGTGGAAGTGGACGCTCCGAAATCTCAGGACCTCAACAAGATCATGGCAGATATCCGTGCCCAGTATGAGGAGCTGGCCCAGAAGAACCGTGAGGAACTGGACAAGTACTGGTCCCAGCAGGTATGCAAGAGGAAGGGCTGGCTGCCAGGGCATTGGGGGAGGCTTCCAGGGACAGACAGCAGGTCTCGACTGACCCTCCCCACCTTGCAGATTGAATCGAGTACCACAATTGTGACCACCAAGTCTGCCGAAAGCAAAACTGCTGAGAACACGCTCACGGAGCTCAGGCGCACCCTGCAGACCTTAGAGGTGGACCTGGAGTCCATGAATAACCAGGTAAGGGTCGTCCAGTGACCTGCTGCAGTTCCCCTGCACCAGACCGCTGACACTTGGCCTCAGTCCTAACCCTCCCCACACCCTCATCAAGGGGTTCCCTAAGATGAGTCAGCTCCCCTTGCATTTCCCTTCACTCCCACCACTTGATAGACAGGAGGCCCTTCAGAGAGTGAACGAGCAGGCCAGGACTGCAACTCACCCTCTCGCCTCTGTGCCCTGCAGAAGGTCAGCTTGGAGAACCACCTTGCGGACGTGGAGGCCAGGTACAGTGCCCAGATGGAGCAGCTCAATGGGCTCCTCCTGCACCTGGAATCGGAGCTGGCACAAATTCGGGCAGAAGGGCAGCGCCAGACCCAGGAATACGAAGCCCTGCTGAACGTCAAGGTCAAGCTTGAGGCTGAGATTGCCACCTACCGGCGCCTGCTGGAAGATGGGGAAGACTTCAGGTGAGCAGCACTGTCCTAACCGCACACGTGGGGGTCATTTCCCACTTCTGGAAAGTGCCATGGTCTGTTGGTTGGTAGCCACTGAGCTTCAGCCCCATGAGAGTGAGTTACAGGAGCCCTCTCACAAGGAAGGGATGACTAAGCCAGCCAGGCAGTGGTGTCGCATACCTGTAGTCCCAGCGCTCAGGGAGGCAGAGGCAGGCAGATCTCTGTGAGCCTGAGGCCGGCCTGGACTACAAATCGAGGGATTAGGTATAATTAAAGAGCAATTAAGTATTGCCCCCTAGCTGTCTTTGGGGTAGAAGTTCAGCAATAAGTTTCGCTTTTCTAGAAGAAACAGCTGAAGAGAGTTTGGAGGCAAAGAAAGGAGCCAGAGCCAGGCATGGTGGCACGGGCCTGTAATCCCAGCACTCTGGGAGGCAGAGGCAGGTAGATCTCTGTGAGTTCGAGGCCAGCCTGGTCTATAAAGCAAGTTCAGAACAGCCAGAGCTACACAGAGAAACCTGACTTGAAAAACAAAAACAAAAATGGGGCACAGAGAAACGGTCTCCTTCCACAGCTGTCTCCCTTCTGCTTGGTGGGCTGTTCATCACTAAGGCCTGCTTGTCTGTTCCAGCCTCAGCGATGCCCTGGATGGCAGCAACTCCATGCAAACTGTCCAGAGGACAACCACCCGCAAGGTCGTGGACGGCAAAGTGGTGTCCGAGACCAATGACACCCGCGTTCTGAGGCACTGAGGCTGAGGGGTAGCCCTCGGGGGCTAAAGATCAATAAAAGCTGAGCGTTGCTGGCCTTCACTGTGTCTTCCTGCTCATGCACTTGTACAGTAGGCGGACATGTCCTCCTGATCCTGGGGGGTTTCCGTGGATTGGGCGGTGGCAGAGAAAGAGCCTACATCCTTCAGACACCTAAAGGAAAATGAAGTAGGAGGCTTGACAGTCCTAGGTAGAGGTGAGAGTGTAACAAAACTGTGGACTCTCCCACACAAGAGACCTGGAGAAACCAGGCTTGCTGGTGTGCACGTGCAATTCAGGTTGGGACGGAAGGATCCTGAGCCAGTCTGGGCTCCAGAGCAAAGTCTAGGACAGCATGTACCACATGCCAGTACCCTTCTAAAACAGACACAAAGGCTGGGTGTGGTTGTGCACTTCTAAAACCCCAGAGTTTATCAGCGGGAAGAGGATCACGAATTCAGGCTACCATCTGCTATACAGCAAACTCGAAGCCATCCAGAACTATAGAGGGGACTTAGGGAAGAACTTAGTGAAGCCAGGCACAGTGGTACAGGAAGCAGAAGCAGGAGAATCATGAGTTCGAAGCCAGCCTGGGCTACACCCACCCTCTCCAAAATTAGAAAAGAAAGCATTATATGACCCCAGCAGAGTCCAGAGAAAACTGTCACTCCCCTATTCTGCCACTCTTTCAGGGCTTCCCCCCAAAAGATTCCCAACCCCCACCCACACTCAGAGGGCCCCTGGTCCCTGCTCTGACACTCCGTGCAGACGCGCTCCTCTAAGATCCAGAGGAACAGGCCAAGTAAGGAGATTACAGAACATGATGCAGAAGTCCACATGGTGGGGCCAGGTCAGGCAAGCAGGCATCTGTGGGAGTCCTACAGCCCTGTTCCTGCTCTCTGTGTGACCAGGCAGCCGAAACAACACATGTCTAACAATCTGAGCCGGGAGGCGGTGGTGCACACATCTAATCCCAGCACTTGGGAGGCAGAGGCAGGCAGATCTGAGTTGGAGGCGAGCCTTGACTACAGAGTGAGTTCTAGGACAGCCAGAGCTATACAGAGAGATCTTGTGTCTAATAGATAAATATTTAATAATAATCATGAAATAAAAATCTGTTTCAATTAGGAGGATAATGTATCTTTCTCAGTTTAAAAAAATTATAGAAGTTAACAGAGTCCAAAAGGAAAGAGGGAATAAAATCAAAAGTATAACATCTCTGCTCCCCAAAAGTAATTTGCCACAGTTCAACACTTTAATAAAAATAAAATATCTATATATGCCTAAAGTGGAAGGATGCTCCTGTGTTCAAGACCAGTCTGGTTACAAAGTAGGGCCTTGCCTGCAGCTACAGTGTGGAGTGCTAAGTTACTTCAGACATGTGAGTGACTGAGATGTCTTGGCCTCCAGTAGTCTTGTTTTAGAGAAAGGGGGCAGTTAATGTCCATGAGCAAGCGTGAATAGGATGAGTCATCCTTCCTTGTTGTAAAGTAGACTGTTTTCTCTGAAAGTCGGGTTTAGGGGCCCTTTTTGTCTGTGGAGTAAGTTGATAAAATCAGCACCGGATAAACACATATATGAAGGGTTTACCATGGGCCAGGCCCTGAGCGAAGCTTCAGTACAGACGTGGTAGTTGCCAGACGTGGTGCCTGGTAGTTTTCCCTCCTGAAAGCTTGAGACCAAAGACATGGATGTTGTTCTTTCAACAAGTGCTGAGCACACATTACACACCAGCCACTCGGCTTGATGCTGTGGAAAGACAGACAGAAGCCCTTATCGCTGTAGAAGTTACATTATGGTGATGGGAAAGGACGAACACCAGTAGAGATGCTAAGAAGCCGGATCACATAGCGTGTCAGAGGGGATTGTGTTGCAGGCTGGGGGAAGCAAGCAACACCCAGGGGAGCCCTGGAGGTGGAGTGTCAGGAGAGGCGGACTCAGTCACACCTGATGGAAGCGTCTGCCTGAGAAGAGCAGTGTTTAGGCTGTCCTGAGTGAGAAAGCGAAGGGTCACGCCACGAGAGGCTTGACACCCAGGGTACAGCACTAGCTCAGAAAGCCCCTGGCACCAGCGCCCAGCACAGGTATGGCCCGAGACAGGAAGGGTGGGGCAGGATACTTAGGAGACAGGCCTCCCTTCCTGAGCAAGGTCCCAGTAAGAAAGAGGCCAACTGGAAGTTTCTATGGGAAGGACCCCCTGAATCCGACTTTCAGAGAAAACGTTCTACTCTACGGCAATGGAAGATGACTCACCCTGTTCACACTTGCCCCCCTGAGCAAACACTGCCCTCGACCCTTTGACCCCTCAACCTTTTCCATTCTTCCCAGCCACTACCCAGTCTTCCAACCCTGGCGGCAGTCTGCAGGACACAGATCTGTGAGGAGATCTGTGTGTCCTTCCTGAGGTTTGTGTGGGAAGAGCAACTGACATGGTTTCCTGGTCCCATCCCTCTTCACTGTCTTCCAAACACCCAAGAATGGCATCGGATGTGTTTTCTCAAGCCAGGATGCCAAACCGGCCCAAAGCTAAAACAACAAGTCCATGGCAGCGCCGTGAGTGGTGCCTGCAACGGAACCAGGCCGATGGAGAAACCTGAGCCGAGGCACCTGACACGCCGATCCCGGCCCATGTGGACACAGTCACAGTTCCCAGGGCTCTTACGCATTTGATCCTCATTACAATCCTGTGAGGTATGTGAGGAAGCAGCTTTTATTGGCTCTGGATCAGAGCTGGACACTGGAGCCCAAAGACATCACATGGCCTCTGGGAGCTTGCAGAGATAGGAACTTGAGGCAGGTTCATTCTGGAGTGTGTCTGACTTGATTTTGGTTCTGTTTTGTTTTATCGGTTGGGTTTTGCTACTGCTTGTGTGTGTGTGTGTGTGTGTGTATGTGACTGTGTGTGTGTCTGTCTGTCTGTCTGTCTGTCTCTGTCTATGTCTCTGTGTGTCTGTTTTTCTCTCTGTCTCTCTGTCTCTGTCCCTCTCTGCCTCTGTCTCTCTCTGTCTTTATCTCCGTTTCTCTATCTCTCTCTGTCTCTCTGTCTCTGTCTGTCTCTCTGTCTCTGTCTGTCTGTCTGTCTCTCTCTCTGCAGCCCTACCTGGCCTTGAATTTGCCGTGACCCTCCAGCTTCTGCTTCCCTGCCACTGAGATTGTGCGCTGGGGTGGTACTGTGTGCTAGAACACCTGCCTGGTGCACTCTGACTTAACGGCCAGCTGGCCTGGTTCAAGCATGGAGCCACACACACACAGTGCTGGGGCTTGAGCCCTCAGACTCAGAGATTCTAACTCAGTTGTTCAAGGGTGAGGGCCCAGGGCTCAGGGGAAACATTTGAAAGTCTCCCTTGACAATCCTAAGAGGCAGCCAAGGCTGAGAGGCAGGCCACGCTATCCCTAGGGCCTGCACCATGGCATTCTCTCCTGCTGCAGGTGAAGCTGTGCTTGTCCTAACAGAACAGCATCCTGCTGCAGAAGCGCAAGGCTGCTTGGCAATTCTTCTCATTCTCCAGCAGGGAAAGGCAACTGCCTGCAGGCAGCCCATTTTGTCCCTAAGCACCAAAAGGGAAGATGACCCATTCCAAGACAATGATGTATAGTCACATGTCCCCAGCCGTGTGCATCCATTCCATCCAGCCCAGATAATAAACAAGCACATAGTGCTGAAAACTTCAAGCAGCATGTACCATATGATGCTCCTTGGGCAAAAAATAAAAACATGTAGCTAAAGAATGCATATATATATATGTAAAGATCTCCTGAAGAACACACTAGAAACTGGAATTAATGGTTGCTTTTTGGGGGGAAGTTTCGTGGAGGGAGTAACAAAGTTTGGAGACTTGTTTCCAAATCTGTGTCAACATCTTCCAAATTAGCTATTACTAATATAATTGTTTTAAAAGATGGGGGCTTAACTGGGCTGTGGTGGCACATACTTGTAATCCCAGCATTTGGGAGGCAAAGGCAGGCCAATTTCTGAGTTCAACACCAGCCTGGTCCACAGAGGGAGTTCCAGGACAGACAGGGCCACACTGAGAAACCATGCCTCAAAGAAGAAGGAAGAGGAGGAAGCAAAGAGAAAAAGGAAAAGGTGGGACTTGTATGCTAAGGTACTAAGCTGAGTTTAGTGGTGTTGCCTTTGATCCCAGCACTCTGCAGGCACACGCAGAGATCTCTGTGAGCCCCAGGCCAGCCTGGTCTACATAGTGAGACTCTGCCTCAAAACAAATAAGCAAACAAACTGAAGTACTGCTGGGGATTGAACCCAGAGCCTCCCACATGCTAGACAAACACTCTACCACTGAGCTGCCTCACCAATTCATTTGTTGTTTGTTTGTTTTCCAATTTTGGCTTGAGACAGGGTCTTGCTAACTTACCAGGCCGACCTTGAACTCACCCAGTAGCCCAGGCAAGCCTTGAACTTGTGATCCTCCTGCCTCAGCCTCCCAAACAGCTCCCAAGGCCCCCTCACTAAGTTCTGTAAAGTTACAGGAACCCATAAATGTTTCAGCCATGTTAACTTCTGTTCTCGCCCTCCACACAGCAAGCATTTATTGAGAGCTTACTATTCAGCAAGAACTGCTCCATGCACCAGGGATACAGAGCTGAAGAAAATACAGATTTATTGTCTGTACGTATGTCCAGCTATTATGGAGCTCATATCCTAGCAAAGGAGACAATACAAAATAAATGAAAAAACTATGTTAGAAAACGGCATGTTGTGGAGGACAGTGGGCCGAGTCTGGGGAGTCAGGAGCTGTGCATCAGTGGTGAAAACTTGCCAGGAGCCAAGTGTAGAGGTGCCACACCTGAAAAGCCAGCATTCAGGACTCAGAGTCTGGGGGATGGCTGCAAGTCTGAGCCCCACCTTGACCACAGAGTTACATAGCAAGGACTGCCTCAAACACATTTTTAAAAAGCCACAAACAGAAAAGCCTTCCTAATCAACACACGCTATTTCCCATCACGAGACTATCAGGGTGTCCTCATGTCTACAGCACTCTGAGGTTTGAGGTGGAAGGCCCTTTTCCTTGCCCTATGCACCGTCTATAGGTTTACCTGCATTCCTTGTCTCAAGGTTTCAGCTTCCACCTTCAACCATCAATAACCCAGTATTGTATTTTTAAGGTTTTGGTGGTGCTGGGATTTGAACCAAGGGCCTTGCGCATACTAGGTAAATACTTTACCTCTGAGCTGTACCCTAGTCCCCCAAATCACAATTTCTGTAACTCAGTCTTTCTCTGTCTGTCTCTCTTATCTGTCTGTCTCTGTCTTTCTCTTTCTTTCCCTCCCTGTCTCTCTGTCTGTCTCTGTCTCTGTCCCTCTCCCTCTCTGTCTCTGTGTCTCTCCTTCCCTCGCTTGATCCCTCCCTCTCTCCCCATTCACACAACTGTCTCCCTGGGTTCCCTTCTCTCTCTGGCCCACAATTCTACAATCATTTCCTTCCCTGACTCCACCCTCTGCTTTCTTCCTTCCTATAAGCTTTTTCAGGGGGGTGGGGAGGGTAGTACATACGTGTATGAAAGAGAGAAGGACAAGGTCTCTGAGTCTCTCGTAGTTCAGGCTGGCCTCAAACTCACCACGCAGTCACTGATGGCGCTGGCCTCCCTAGTGCTGGGATGATGGGCTTGCACACGGAACTCTTCCAGACCTTATGCTACATTTCTCTCCATCTGGGTGTTTATCTGTGTTCAAGTGTAAGTGTATGTAGCTCTTGGGTTTGATCCAGGGTTGGGGCACGTTGGACAAGCACCCTTCAGCTGAGTTAACTCCCAAACATAGCAGCAGCAAAAATGGGACGGGGTGGGGGAGAAAAGAGTGAAGGGGCTTTATCTCTCTGAGCCTCGGGCTTTTCATCTTAGATTACAATACCACCCAGTCCTCATGGCTCTTAGAACTGTGGAGTAGCACAGCACATGTGGGCGCTTGCAGGAGAACTCAACACAGACAGTGCACACTAAGTGTTGGTTACTGTGGGTGTAGCTTTCTGGTCACAATGCTTATTGCCATGTTGTTGTTATAACTCACCAAGGATGACTAGGGAGGTAACCTTTCAGTCACCTCTGATCCATCCAGACAATCTAGAATTTCTCTGAAGGGACATCTTAAGACAAGGTCTCATGTAGCCCAAGCTGGCTTCAAACTCCAGACCCGCTCAAGGTCCACAATGGAGGTTGGCCTTGAACTCCTCCCATTAACCCATCCCCCAGTGCTAGGATTATAAGCAGGTGGCATACCCACCCAGAATACTCTCTCCACCTCAAAATGCTTGATTTACAGGGCACCATCTCCTTGGCCTGGTCAGGTAACACATTCACACACATTCAGAGGTTCTAGGGATTAGGGCCTGATATCTTAGGGGAGGAGACTGTCCGGCCAGTAAACCCCGCAGAAGGTGACATTTGAGTCCAGGCTGGAGGAGACAGGAGCGTAGGCCTGGGTAGCAGGAAGGAGGGACTGGTCCTGGAGTGAGCCGGTATCCTCCGCCCTTACCCCTTCCTGTTAGATGCAGCTCCTTCTTCCTTGGGACCTCAGGATAGTACAAAGGAAGGATAGACGGACAAGCCTACCTTCCCCGAGGTTTTCTCCCTACCTTTCCTGCACTCTGCACTGCCCATGGGACACCACTGCAGTCTAGCAGCTCCCCCTGTCTCCATCTTTGCAGCCTCTGACCTCGGAACCTTCTCCTGGAAGTGAAGTGGTCCTCACTCCCGCCCTCACCTCCATAGCCTCCCTCTGTGGGAGCTCTCCTAACCCTGGCTTCACAGGCCGGCCCAGCCTTCTCCTTGGGTCATTTTATTTATCATTTATATACGAGTTATTATTGTTTGCTGTTATTTAGTGGGGGATGCATGCACACTCATACATGCATGTGTGTGTGTGTGTGTATACAGAGGCCACAGGAAGACCCTGGGTCGCCAGGAGCTGTACACTGGACATGCTGGATTCAAACTCTAGTGCTGTGGAAAAGCAGCAGCGTTCTCAGCCTCTGGGAAATCCCTCGTCTCCATCCCTCTGGCTCTTCTTGAGCTTTAGGTTTGTACTTTTCAGCTGCTCTGGTTTTATTCCGAAGCACGACACGCTTACCCATTTATGTCACCTCTCTCGAGAGATCATGGACACGCTGAAGATAACCAGTCTCCTCACCATCCCAGGAAGGTCCTGACATCGGCAATGGCTGTGGTCGTCGCACAATGGTGTCATGCTAACCGGCACTCAGCGAGCACTTTCTGTGTCAAGTGTCTGGCACGGCTGTGTAAATTTACTCAGCTCTAAAGGAGGCAGTGTGGCAAATCTCACACTGCAGCTGAGGACAAGATGAGGCTCAGAGAGATCAAGTCTTTTCTTTAAAAAAAATTATTTATTTATATTTTTTTATTTTTAGAAAGGAATGGCAGCACAGCCATATGACCAATGAGAGAGATGTTGCCTTAACAAGGGAAGAGAGCTCTGGCTCCTGAAAGTTGCCCTGGCTGACCTGCAGCTCGCTCCCACACCAGGCCAGCCTTGAGCTCCAAGAACCACCTGCCTCTGCCTCCCAATGCTAGGATTAAAGGCGCCAACGATGTCAGACTTGAAAAAGTAAATAACAGGTTTAGCATGTGTGGTTGAGGTCTTTGATCCACTTGGACTTTAACTTTGTGCAGGGTGATAAATATGAATCTATCTGCATTTTTCTACATGTAGACATCCACTTAGACCAGCACCATTTGTTGAAGATACTATCTTTTTTCCATTGTATGGTTTTGGTATCTTTGTCAAAAATCAGGTTCCATAAGTGTTTGGGTTTATTTCAGGGTCTTCTATTCAATTCCATTGATCCACCATGAAGTTTTTATTACAATTGCTCTCTAGTACAGCTTGAGATCAGGGATGGAGATACCTCCAGAGGATTTTTTATTGTAGAGGATTGTTTTAGCAATTCTGGGTTTCTTATTATTCTATATGAAGTTGAGAATTTTTTTCAAGGTCTGTAAAGAATTGTGTTGGTACTTTGTATTAACCAGAAGCTGGAAACAACCCAGATGCCCCTCAACTGAAGAATGGATACAGAAATTGTGGTTCATTTACACAATAGAATACTACTCAGCAATTAAAAACAAGGAAATCATGACATTTGTAGGCAAATGGTGGGAACTAGAAAAAAATCATCCTGAGTGAGATACCCAGAAGCAGAAAGACACACATGGTATATACTCATTTATAAGTGGATATTAGATATATAATATAGGATACTCATACTAAAATCTGTACACCTAAAGAAGCTCATGAAGAAGGAGGACCTTGGGTAAGATGATCAATCCTCATTCAGAAAGGCAAACAGGGTGGACATAGGAAGAGGGAGAAAACAGGGAACAGGATAGGAGCCTACCACAGAGGGACTCTGAAAGACTCTACCCAGCAGGGTAGCAAAGCAGAGGCTGAGACTCATAGCCAAACTTTGGGCAGAGTGCAGGGAATCTGAAAGAAGGGGGAGATAGAAAGACCTGGAGGGGACAGGTGCTTCACAAGGAGAGAAAAAAAAAATCTGGTCTTTTCTGAGACTGGTACTCCAACCAACGGCCATACATGGAGATAACCTAGAACCCCTACACAGATGTAGCCCATGGTAGCTCAGTGCCCAAGAGGGTTCCCTAGTAATGGGAGCAGGGGCTGTCTCTGACATGAACTCAAGGGCTGGCTTACCGGTCACCTCCCCCTGAGGGGGAAAAAGCCTTGCCAGGCCATAGAGGAAGACAATTCAGCCAATCTTGAAGAGACCTGATAGGCTAGAGTCAGAGGGAAGGGGAGGAGGACCTCCTCTATCAGTGGACTTGGGGAGGGGCATGGGAGGAGATGATGGAGGAAGGATGGGATTGGGAGTTGATGAGGGAGGGATCTACCTTGGGATACAAAGTGAATAAGCTGTAATTATTTTTTTAAAAGTAAATAAATAGAAAGTGTAGGTGCTGGAGAAATGGCAAAGCCGCTAAGACCTCTTCCTGCTCCTGTGGAGGACCTGGGTCAGTTCCCAGCAGCTCCCAGGAGTCTGGTTCCAGAGTGTCCCATGCCCTGTCCAGCCTCCACAGGGGCCAGGCATGCATGTGAGCCATAACATACAGATGAAACGCTTACACACGTGAGTGAATAATCTAAAGCACTGCACGCATCACCAGTACATTCGTGTATGGGGGTGAGCACAGCTGAGCGCATCACAGCGCGGTGTGGAGGTCAGAGGACAGCGCCCAGGATCCCGGTCCCTCTCGTCTGTACTGCTGTGCGAGCGTCCAGGCGAGGCTTCTTGCTCTGCCTCCCATTTCCTCTCAGGAGTGTGGGGATCATAACCACGGCTATCTTTACACGCGGGTACCAGGGATCAAGCTCAGGCCCTCGGGCCCCCCACTTTCACCAGCCGGGCATCTTGCTCTTCCTTTCTTCCCTTCTTCTCTCCTTTCATTTTTAAATTTGAAGTGGAGTTCTGCTGTGTAGCTCAGGCTGGCCTTGCTTTGCAGTGATTCTCCTGCTCCTGCTTCCGAGTGCTGGGACTGTCACAAGGTCTTGAACTCGCTGTGTAGAGAGCTGCCTCCTGCGTACGCCACCGTGCTGGGCTTCTTTTCTTTCTTTCTGGATATAGAGTATTGCTATATAGCCCAGGCTTGGCCTCAAACTTAGAATTCTTTCGTCATAATCTCACAAGTTTTAGCCAGGTGTAATCCCCAACATCTGGCTAAAAGATCTATTATTTTTATTGTTGTTCTTGTTATTATCACCATTATTGTTAGTGTGTGTATGTGTGTGTGTGTGTGTCCGTCCAAGGAGGTCAGACAGATGTCAGATCCCTGTCATTGGAGCTACAGGCACTTGTGAGTTGCCAGGTGCGGGTGCCGGGAATTGAACTTGGGTCCTCTGCAGGAACAATACGCACTCATAACCACGGAGCCGCTGCTCCAGCCCCTGCAGGTCTTTTCCAAAGTCTCATGGCTGCAGATGAGCACCGCCAGAACTAAAACCCAGGCTGCCCAGTGGCAAAGTCAAAGGAAGCAAATGGAATAGGCTGGCACATCTGTACCTTTCTGCTTGAGACCAAACGCTGCTAGGACGTGATCAGATACAGAGAAACAGCATCTGAATGGCAAAACTGAGGAGGAGCCCATCTCCTGCCAATCTGATTGCTCCTGGTGGGCCAGGGGCTCCCGGGGTGGGGGGTGGGGGTGAAACCATGCTCAACAGCCAGGCCTTCCCCCTGTGAGGACAGAGAGGCAGGGGTAGCATGAGGGGGTGGCAAGAGCTCCGGACTCACGGAGGACAGCCACAGTGATGCGTGGACGTCCAAGCTCTCACCCACAGGGATGGGCCATGGGTTCCTCAATCGCAATCAATCAACAGCTTCTGAAGAAAGACACCGGCCTGGCTAGGATGGACAGTTACCTCCTGGGAACTGGCCAAACTGGCACCTCCATTATGCCTGTGGCTCCCTGCACTGACTGGCCTTTGGGAGGGAGACTTCAGAAGGTTTGTTGACACACACTGGTATGGTGGGAAAAGGAAAAGTGAATGCTCAAGAGTGGCCTGGATGCTCAGGCTGCGCTGCTGAGTTGAGGGAGAACACACGAAGCCAACAGTTCTAAATGCTTGGCCAGTGACAACAAGGGTGCCCCTGAGAATTCCTGAGTGGATGTGTCGATCCTGCGGCCACCAGCTAACGGAGCCAAAGCTGGACCCTGGCTTGCTAGATTAGGGCCGGATCTTAGAGAAATCCTGGCGGACATATATCAGAGGACAGGTATCCTAAGGGCAATGTTTGGGGATAGACTCGGGTGCTTTACCAGCAGAACCTTCCAACTCTCACGGGCTGGCAAAGGCCACAGTTTTCCATCGAAGGAGGCTGGTGCTTCATTGGTTTTATTGGTCAGAGGTTCTGGGCAGCTCCGCCTGAGAAGGAGAGAGTGACAAGCATGAGAGCTAAGCCTAGAGAAGACTCACGTACAAAGAATCACAACGGTTTTGTGTGGGGCTGGATCCTGAGAGCGTTCAGCGGAGAAGGAGAATCGCAGCTTTAGAGGCTGCGCAGGCCATGTACAGAGGCTCAGAGAGTCCAAACGCCGTGTGCTCACCCCAGCAGCTAGCTGAGGAAATCACGGGCTCAGTGGACTTGCAGTACGTGAAGCAGTGGTAGCAGAAATGTGGTACCCAAACACCTGGAGAGAGAAGAATGATGGAGGAGGTTAAGGCTGTTCCAGCCCAGCCACCCACATGCTGAATCATTTCTCCCAAGGCAGCCCAGAGGACAGTCACTGAGGCCCTGACAAACATACTAGTGAAGGAAGCATTTCCCTGACTGTTTCTGAGATAAGACCTTACTCGCTAGCCCAGGCTAGCCTCAGACTTACAGCAGATTCTGGGCTCCAGATCCAGCTCAGCGGTTAGGAGCGCTTGCTGTTCTTCCAAAGGACTCCAGGTTGATTCCCAGCAGCCATGTGGAGCCCACAACTATCTACAACTCCAGTTCTGGGGACTGGGCACCTTCTTCTGGCCTCTGCAGGCAGCAGGCACAAGCAGGGCACAAACAGACGTGGAGAGAAACACTCGTACACACAAAATTAAGTTAAAACATTTTTAGCAGTTCCCTTGCCTCAGTCTATGGATTAAAAAAATAATTACATTTATTGGTTTAACAGGGAGGATTTTTTAAGTGCTGATATTTGAGCCAGGCCCTCACACATGTTAGACAACTGCTCTACCATGAACTGCATTCCCCGCC
Source organism: Pachyuromys duprasi (assembly GCA_028658305.1). Lineage (NCBI taxonomy): Eukaryota > Metazoa > Chordata > Mammalia > Rodentia > Muridae > Pachyuromys > Pachyuromys duprasi. The sequence continues at coordinate 1,473,928 of CM053752.1, read as the reverse complement.
CTGGAAAGACAGGAGAGATGGCTGAATAGTGGAGCGGTCGCCTAGCATGCACAAGATGCCCTGGGTTCTATCCTAAAACACACACACACACTCTGTCCTTATGGAGCTGGGTTCACTGCCTGTCCATCAAGCACATTTATTCTTGTTAACCTCTGCCCACCCTGCAGCTGACCATAGCTCCACCACAGCATTCCTTTCCCTTTCTTTGTTTCTTTTCTTTTTTCCTGACAAGGTGTCACTGTGTAACCTAGTCTGGCTTGGAACTTACAGAATTCTGCTTGCATCTGGCTCCCAAGAAAAGGGGGTTCCACCACCCCTAGCAGCATTTTAATTTTTTTTAAATAAAAATGTCTCAATATGTAACCCAAGATGGCTACAAATTCACAATCTTCCTGCCTCAGACTCCTAGGATTATAGGATGGTCTGCCAAACCCAGCCTAGTATAGCATTCCTGAAAAATGCTGTACTTGGGGCTGCAGAGATGGCTCAGTGGTTAAGTGCACTGTCTGCTCTTCCAGATCCAGGTTCAATTCCCAGCAACCACATGGTGGCTCGCAGCCATCTATACCCTCTACTGCCCTTTTAGAGCACTAACATGCATAAAATAAATAAAATCTTTTTTTTAATGCTGTGCTTGGGGCTGGAGAGATGGCAGAGCACGGAAGAGAGTGCACCGCTTGTGCTGCGTGGTCAATGTGACACAAGCTAAAGTTGCCTGAGAGGAGGCAGCCTCAGCTGAGAAAATGTCTCCTTAAGGCATTTTCTTAAATAGAGATTGAGGGGGGAGGGCCCAGCCCTGGTGGGTGGAGCCATCCCTGGGCTGGGGTTCATAAGAAAGCAGGCTGAGCAAACATGGAGAAAAGGCATCCCCACAGCCTCTGCCTGAGCCCGTGCCTCAGGTTCCTGCCCCGTGTGAGTTCCTGCCCTCGCTGCTTTGAAAGCATGAGCAAAATAAACCGTTCCCTCCATACCATGTCCCATCACAGCAGTAGCTAAGACTCTTGCAGGCGACCCGAGTTTAGTTTGGAGCAGCCACATAGTGCAGATCAGAACCGCCTGTAAGTCCAGAGCCAGGGCATCCGGCACTCTACTCACCGCCACTGGAGCTTCAGGCATGTGCACACTCGCAGGGTCCAAAGGCATCAGCTACCCTGGAGCTGGAGTTACAGGCAGCTATGAGCTGGCATGGGTGCTGGGAATCTAACTCAGTCCTCCAGAAGGGAAGTGTCTCCAACCTATGCCCTCCCCTATTATCACCACCATCATCACCACCATCATCACCCACCATCATTATTACTATCACTGCCATCACCATCATCACCATCACCATCATCATCACCATCATCACCATCATCATCACCACCATCATTATTACCATCACTGCCATCACCATCATCACCATCACCATCATCATCACCATTATCACCATCATCACCACCATCATCATCACCACCATCATCACCACCATCATCACCCACCATCATCACCATCACCATCATCACCATCACCACCATCATCATCACCATCACCATCATCACCATCACCATCATCACCATCACCATCATCACCATCATCACCACCATCACCCTCATCATCATCACCATCACCATCATCATCATCATCACCACCATCATCACCACCATCACCATCATCACCACCATCATCACTACCATCACCCCCATCACCACCATCATCACCACCATCATCACCATCATCACCACCATCATTATTACCATCACTGCCATCACCATCATCACCATCATCACCATCATCACCATCATCACCATCATCACCATCACCACCATCATCACCACCATCACCATCATCATCATCACCCTCACCCTCATCCTCATCCTTATCCTCACACAGTAAGCTGCTGATGCCAGTTTGTGCTGCTCGCTGGGGTACAGTCCCAAGTGCCACACACTTAGAGAAAACCGACTCCCCGCAGAAGCCATCACTGTTAAGGTCCCGGCTCGGGGTCCGACCCCCTCTCTAAAGCAGCTGTACCAGTTCACACGCAGTAGAACATGTTCTGATTTCCCTGCGTGCTCATGACACTTGGCATTGATTTCCTCTTGTTCTTTCTGGGCGAGTGTCTCCCACAGCTCAGGCCGGCTTTGAGCCCTGTGTCGCCAAGGACGACGTGGGTCCTGACCTCACTACCTGAGTGCCGAGTTGTGAGCTGCACCCCCGCCTGCTTCACACTGAAGTGGTGACTAACCCAGGTCATGAGTGCTGGGCAGGCTCTAACTGAACTACACACACACACACCTGGCGCACACACACACAGTTTGAAATTTAAAAGTATCCAAGTATGGTAACCTTTGATCCTAGCTCTCAGGAAGCGAGGCAGGCTGATGTCTAGAGTTGAAGATCATCCTGATCTACACAGCTAGTCCCAGGCCAGCCAAGGCCACGCAGTGAGAGCCGTCAGCTGTGTAAGTCTTCGGTTCTGTGCACTGACAGGGACGGTGGCACGTCACCACAGCCCCAGTATCTGGGGCGCAGAAGGACCAGCGTTCAGGATGTCTTCGCTGTGCAGAGAGCTTGAGGCCAGGCTGAGACCTAGCTCAGAAAACAAACAGGGCCGGCCAGGCGGCTCATCGGGTAGAGCTGACAGCTGGAGGCAGCTCCTCCCACCCCCATGCTGGAAGCAGAGAGCTGACTCCTACAGTTGTCCTCTGATGGCCACACGTGCACGCACACACATGTGTGCACACACACGTATGAACACATCCTAAATAAGTAAATGAAAGTACTGTGCTCACACTTCTCTCCATGCTTGCAGATGCCCAGGGTTTGTCTGTGACACCACAGAAATGGGCGCTCCTGTTTTTGTTAACAGCTTGGGATCTGAGCATGAGAGTGAGGAGCTGCCAAGAACTGACCACTGGAGACAAGGTGAGTGTGCTTGCTGTAAACGGCGTATCAGCATGATCGTAAACAGACTAACCCTAGCTGGGCATGGCGGGCGCTGCACACCTGTACCAGGAACGTGTGCAAGTCAGAGGCAGGAGGAGCAGGAGCTCAAGGTCCACCTCAACTACATAGGAACATTGAGACCAGCCTAGCCCTGTCAGAGAGAGAGAGAGAGAGAGAGAGAGAGAGAGAGAGAGAGAGGAAAAGAAAGTCAAACCCAAGCAATGCAATGCCTGGTGTGATGAGGGGGAGCCCTTTAAGTCACTGTTAAATAGGATTGCTGTCTCCTATTCCAATACCAGAGCCCTTGAAAGGGCTTGGGTTGGACGTGGAGCTCTCCTCATAGGAAGATGCCACAGGTGTGTGTTGTCTTTTCCTCTTGGCTCCCATGGTACCTCCAGCCTGCTATGGTATGACTGGGAAGACGGGCTGGCTTGGGTGAGAATGGCCTCTATAAATTTGTGTATTTGGACATTTGGTTTCCAATGTGGACCATGTAGAAGGATGAGTAGGTGCGGCCTTGTTGGCGGAGGTCTACGTTAACTCTACCAGAACTATGGCCCACTGGCAAGAAGGGGAGGTGCCCACAGGAGTATTTGTTGCTAAAGGCATTTTGGTTCAAGCCTACCCCACACAGTATAGCCCTGTGTCATCTCCTGCTTCCTGACGCTTAGCTGAGAAAGTCAGGTAGGTGACTGGCAGAATCACCACATAGCTCCCTGACCCATGGAAAAACAAAACAGGAGCATCCTACCTGAAACTAGCCTTCTATTCTAAAATAGTGAATTGAAGTGAATGCCCGATGCCAGAGGAAGGAAAGGTTAGTGTCAGCACCAGAGACAGGAAGGCCATGGGGATGGTCACTCCTGCTGAATTCCTGGTTCAGTCGCCTCTGCAGCCTGATAACTCACTGCAAACACGAGCAGACCAAGACTCCGGATTGGTTTTTCTTGTGATAACTGTTTGTTTGTTTTTAATTAATTTACTTTTTTATGTGCCTTGGTATTTTTCTTACATGTGTGTTTGTGGAGGGGGGTATCAATTCCCTTAAAAACGGAGTTACAAACAGTTGTGAGCTGCCATGTGGGTGCTGGGACTTGAACTCAGATTCTCTGAAAGAGCAGCCAGTGCTCTTAACTACTAAGCCGTCTCTCCAGCCCTAGTTGTTTGTTTTTGAGGCAGAACAGAATCTCACCCTTGTTGTCTAACCAAGGATGACTTTGAACTCCTAATCCTGCAGCCTTCACCTCCATAGTGCTGGGACCACAAGCATGGGGTGCCACGCTGGGCCCACAAGTTCAGTTGTAGCCTCTGTTCCAGATGTAGACTTTTCTGGGGCAAATCAAAGAGGTCCCCGAAAATTTTGTTTTATTTTAATTTTTGTGGTAAGTCTTCCTGTATACTAGATTGATCCTGAGCTTACTGTGTAGTTTAGAATGGCCTTCAACTTCTAATCCTCTTCCAAGTCCTAGTGTTCCGGGTATTGGCCACCATCCCTGACTCCTAGAGACCTTTAAAGACGGTTAGCAGCACACGGGAGGCTAAGATGGGAGAATCATGGCTTTGGGGCTAACCTGGATTATGGCGTGTTCTAAGAGTCTGCACTATGTAAGGAGACACTGCCCACTGTTTAAACACACAAGCAAATAAACAAAAAAGACAAATTAGGGTTAGGGAAATGGCTCAGGGGGTAAGAAAACTTGTCACGCAAATATGAGGACCTGTTTAAATCTCCAGGACCCGTGAAAAGGCTGGCTGCTGGGGCTGAAGAGCAGGCTCCGAAGTTAAGGCTACTTGTGCTCTTGGAGAGAAGGAGGTTAGGTTCCCAGCACCCATGTCTGGCCTCTGGCTGTCGACCATCTGTAACTTCAGTCCCGGGGAATTGGCCGCATCTTCTGGCCTCTCTGTAGGCACCAGGCATTCATGTGCTGCATACACTTACATAGACACTCATACACATAAAATCAAATAAGATAAAAAGCCGAGTGAGCAGCATAGCGCCTGTAATTCCAGCCTCCCTGTGGGAAGAAGAGGAAGGGCAGGAGACTCCCCAGAAGCCTTGAGGCTGCCTAGCCTGGGTGTGCGGGACAGAAACATCAGTGATGGTCTGAAAATAAGGTGGAGGATGAGGACAGACAGTCAAGGTCACCCCCTGTCCTCCAAAGTGTGCTGTGACATGTGCATACACTCACATACATCAAATAAACAAATAAAATACTGTTAAGCTAGTGAGGTTTTTTCCCTGTTTACTGGTAAGAAAAAAATCACCAGGGGGATATTGGTTTTTTTCCCAGCATTCCCAGTTCTACAACATACTTAGCTACCTCAGACTTTCATCAGCTGTCTGTCTCTCTGATTTCCCCTACAAGAGCTCAGCCAGAAAGGTGGTACACACCTTTAATCCCAGCACTTGGGATGTAGAGACAGTTGGATCTCTGACTTTGAAGTCCAGTCTACAGCATGAGTCCAGGACAGCCAGGGCTACACAGAGAAACCCTGTTTCTGGGGGCGGGGGAATCATTGGGGCTGAGACATGGCTCAAGGTTAAGAACGCTGGCTGCTCTTTCAGAGGACTGGATTCAGCTCCCAGCACTCACATGACAGCCCACAACTGTCTGTAACTCCAGTTCCAGATCTCACACAGACAGACGGATATTCAGAGAATACACACTAAATAAAATAAGTAAATAATAATAAATCCCTTAAGAAAGAAGATCTCTGAATGCTTCTCCATCTCATAAGACTATAGACTGCACCCTACACTGATGACATCATGCCAACAGGCTCCTATGCCTTGGCTGCTACATAACATGCCAGGTTTCCACCACACGTAAGCCCCTGAAACAGTCAAAGTCTAGTAAAAGTTCTGGAGTTCAGACGTGGAGAATCCAGGAGCTCCTGCAGACCGGGGGGACTTTGCCGTCCCTATCGCTAAGAAAGAAGCACAAGACAAAGAAAGTGCCCACTCTACCCAGCTGCGAAGCAACCAAGACTGAGAGCCTCACTGGGGGGGTTCACCAGCCCACAGTGCAGTAGGCCAGGGGCCTCCTGACCTTCCCTTCAGCAAGCGGCTCCCGGCTGCCCCTCTGCTCCTGTGAAAATTCCACGTCCAACTACAGGACATCAGATGAGAGTAACTTAAGTGCCCAAGACAAGCTAGACATGCTCTAAAGACTCGGAGTCAGGCATGTGAAGTGGGGACTCCCGTGGCTCCTGAGGTCCTGTTTCCTCACCCATGTTTAGGCGCTGACGCTTGGAAAGAAAGGTAGCCAGAGGTAAGGTCTAGATTGACTCCTGGATAATGGCTAATATTTTGGCCAGATGTTTGAGGGTTTGGAAGACTGGGGGGCTGCTGGCCAAGAGTTCTGGGAAATAGAGGCATGGACTGAAGTCTCAAAGCAGACCAAAAATATGATTCTTCTCGTGTACTATGACTATTCGCCAAGCAGGGGTCGGGGGTTCTCCCAGGGGACAAAGAATTCAATAAGCTCAGGTGCTCTGGTTGCTATTGGCCAGCTCCTTCTCTCAGCCACCTCTGCCTTTGCTCCTGAGGTGTGCACACAATAGTCATGGTAACAAGAACTTAGCCCATTCCATCTCCTTATCATAAGAGATATAGAGATTTGTCCTCTCTGACACGGACAATCTGGACAGGGATGGTGTTCAGTATGTCCTTAGATGGTGAAAAGCGCGTTTGTCGTCACAGCATCTCAGACAGCACCGCTCTGCACAGCTGCATGGAGAGTCCAGACGGAAGGGCGTCCCGATCCTCAGCTGGATCACAGGCCAGTGAGTCACGGCGCCAGACTTCTAACCTACAGACCTGAGGGGAAAGGTGTTGGCTTAAGGCTGAGATGACTTGTCACAATGGCAGCAGGAAATGAAGGCCGCTCCGCTCCAGTGCCGACAATGTGCTGGTGGCTAAAGGGGCAGAGGTGCAGGCAGACTGAGAACTACCTGTGAGGCAGTGACTGAAGCTGGGCTGGGAACACAGCTCAGCTTGATCCCTGGAGTAGAATTAAATAAAACAAAACAAAATCCTGGGCATTTTTGCTGTTGTTTCCATGCTGGGTACTGAACTCAGGGCCTTGGAAATACAAAGCAAGCATTCTACTCCAGAGCTACACCCTGAGCTTTAAAGAGCTACTTATTTTGAAAAGAGCAATAAAATTGACAATGAGACTGGCAAATTTAAGAAGAGAGAAGGCAAGCCATCAAATAAAATGGGAGTTTGCTTTTGTTTCTCTGAGAAGAGGTCTCATGTTGCCCAGGCTAGCCTACAACTCACTATGTAGCCTTAAAGTCTTCATGCTGACCTTGAACTCCTGACGCTCCTACCTCAGTCTCCCAGAGTGCTAAGAAGGCAGCACATACCTGCCATGCACATGGCCTAAGCAAATTTTTTAAAGATATAGACAAGATTACTCCAAATCTCAGGAATGTAAACGAGCTGGGATAGGTTAATGGGTTAAATGGTTATGAAAGGTGGAAAGAATCATTGGCACAATCTGCAGATGTTCCAAAGTCTTTATACAAGTACAGTAATTCAAACTGTATGTCATACTGGCAGAGGAATAAGAGATGCCCCCACGAGGAACCCCGAAAACACACTCACACAAAGATGCCACCTCACTTTTGTTTTGAGAGAATAACAGCTTTATTCTGAGTAAAAACTGGAGCTGATCCAGCTGTCCTTCAGTGGGTGACTGGGTAAACCAGCCGGGGTTCATCCAGCTTGTGGAATACTCAACGATGAGAAGAATTGAACTATTAATATGTGCCAGAACCTGAGTAACTCTCTGGAGAATCAGCTGATTGAAAACAGCCAACTTCCTAAGTATGCATGCTGTGTCAGTCCATTCAGGTAACACGGTTGACATGGAAACAGCATGGTGACCACCAGGACACAGGGTCAGAAAGACGGGCCAGGCACCACAGCTGAGGTCCTTTGGGAATAAGAATATTGGGGTCTTTTCTTTCCTTTTGAGAGAGGGTCTCACTATGTAGCCTTGGAACTTTCTCTGTAGCCCAGGCGAGCCTTGAACACATAGAGATCCGCCAGCCTCTGCCCACCAAGCGCTGCGATCAGAGGCGTGCGCCACCACACCTGGCCTGAAAGAACATAAACAGGGCTGGAGCGATGGCCTGACCTGAGCGAGAGTCCCAGCGCCCTCCTCAGGCGGCCTGCAACTGCCTGTGTGCAGCTCCAGAGGATCCCAGACCCTCTTTGTCCTCCGTGGGCACACACGCACACGCGTGGCATGCATACAAGTGGTAGACGCACAAATTTAAAACAATAAATAAGTAAAGATAAGAAGTGAAGATGGCTCAGCAAAGAAAGGTGATTGCTTCCAAGACTAAGTGCCAGTCAAGGTCTCACATAGTGGAAGGATTCCCAACAGCTCCAACTTGTCCTCTGACCTCCACACATGCACCAAGGCATGTGTATACACACACACCACACACGAAAAATAAAACACAATTTAAATTTTTAATAAAAAATTAAAATTAAAAACCTGAAAGCTGATAAATATACTTCCTTCATCCAGCTTCCTCCAGCTTCTGAGGCTTGAACTTACTGGACCTTACGGTTTGGGGGACAGGAAATCTGGTTGCCTAGGCTACCTTAGCTAGCTGAGGGGGACACAGAGCCTCTCCCCCTGGTCCCACAGGTTAGAGGAGTCCCGGGGACCACAGGCCGAGCGCGCATGCGCCCCGCCCGCCCACCGTGCACCGCGTGGCCAGAGTCCCACGGACGCGCGAGGCAGGGGCGCGGCTGGCCAGGCACTCTGCTCGGGCCGCGGGGCGCGGCTGCGCGGGGCGCGGAGCCCGGGCTGCTCCCTGAGCGGGTGCGGCCGTCAGGCCCCGCGGCCTCGCTCCGGGGAAGCCCAGCTCAGCTAGGGCGCGTCCTACCCTGCTTTGCCTTGGCAGTGGCTCTCGGGAGGGCTCCCACGAGGACACGGCCGCTTTCCCTTCCAGTTACCGCGATCCCCCGCCCCGCCCAGCCAAGCGTGAGGGCCCTGCTGATCAGGCCAGGGTCGGGCCCCAGGTGCGGCAGCCTCTCCCAGCCAGCCTCAGTGCGCTCAAGTCCGTGGCTGAGCCACCTTAAGCAAGGTCCTGAGCTTCTGTTGCATAGCACCCATGGCCGCATTTTTTATTTTTTTATTTTATAACTATTACCGTTATCATTATTGGGAGGGGTGTTATGGGGAGGAGCGTGCGTGCGCCAGAGGACGTCTAGGTGGAAGGGTTCTCTCCTTCCGCCTTTACCTGGGTTGGTGAGGTGGAACCACGCTTTCGAATCTCTCCTGCCCTCTGGAGTCCTAAAATGGGACTAAAGACAGTTCATTCTTCTTGGGCCTGTGGAGAGGATTAAATACGTGTGTGTGTGTGTGTGTGTGTGTGTGCGCGTGTGTATGTCCCAAAGTATATCCCAAAGTAAATATTTTATATCAAGCGTCAGTTGAGCTCCGTAAGCCTAGCGCCAGCTTTTCGGATCCAGCGACTGGACTGCCGCTTCCCTTCGTCTGGGGAAGACTGGGGAGTCCCAAGGATGAGCAGCCGCGCACAGACCCCAGGGCCAAGCCCAGTCAGTCCGCCCTGGAGAAGGGAGTGAGGAGAGGGGGCTGTGGCCCCAGCAGAAGAGAGAGGCTGGATGGCTGTAGTGGGAATCCTTGTCCAGCCCTTGCACAATTTCTGCTACCTCGAATCAGTCTCCCCCCCCCCCCCTGCAGCTGTTTTCCGTGAGTGAAACCTGGCTGGGGACAGAGCTCAGCAGCTCAGCGGGAGAGTGCTTTCCCAGCCTGCTCTGCGCTGGGTCAAACCCCAGCAGAGGCAAAGGGGCTAAAGACGTTTCTCTCCTGAAACAGGCTGGCCTACCCAACTACTTTAAGGGGCTTGGTGGAGACCACCTGGAACAAGGCGTGGTGGAACAGGCGGTGAGGCTCTGCACAGTCCCACACCCTCTGCAGTCCTGGGATCCCACTGGAACAGGGGGTGAGGCTGCACCGTCCTCACACGTGACTCTGCCTACCCAGTACTGACTTACAGCAATTTCCAGTAGGATGTCCCAGATTAAGGGGTGAGTGGTCCAAATGTGGCCTGAGTACGTACCCTCTTTGTGGCCTTCCTGACATCCGTCCTCAGAATGAGGTTCATCTTCGTGCTGCTCCTGTTGGACACTGCAGTGCTCCTCCTACTGGGCAAGCACCAGAGCCAAGCACAGTTCTCTTCCGGACAGATCTCAGAGCCGGGCCTAACTCGTGGCGGAGGAGCCCGAGCACATCCAAGACTTTAGCCCCACTTCTGGCCTGGCCCCCACCTGTATGGGGACAGGTTCCTTGCAGGCCTGAGTGAGGCAGAGAGCAGCCTGGGGCAGAGGGATTAGAACTGCAGCTCTCCAGGGGACAGGTCAGCACTGACGCTGCAGGAGGGCCTTAGGGGAAGCCCCTGGGAGACGGAGCTCTTGGCCGAGCTCTCGAGCTTCTGGGCCAACAGATACCGGGTGACCCCACCAGGGTTGACAGCCTTCCCCCCACGGCCCACTTTCTGAAGACCTCCTCAAACCTTCCCACACTTGTCTGTAGCTGAGGCCTGCTCTGTGTTCCCTGCCCGAGATAATGAGTTACACTCAAGACCATTGCAGAGGGCTGGGGAGCCCGGGCAGTTGAGAGGGGAAAGCTGGGGGAGTAGAAGCCACCGGGAAAGAGTGGCCTTTCAGCCCTGTGGTACAGTCGGAGACTCACCCCATACACACTTCTTTCCCAACAACCTACACCGTCCCTCCCCACAGACGTCTCCTGAATGGGACTGCCCCGCCCAGCTCCGCTTACATGTTTATGAAACAATGCTTTGGTTCCCTTTATGTTATTTTATTTTTTAGCAGAACTTTTTCAAACTGATGAGCATGCCAGAAAAGTTGGCAACAGAAATGTGCTTTTCCTGGGCCAGCAGGATGACTGAAAAGGTAAAGGGACAGGCCATAATATATGTTCCCGGGCCTGGGAGAAAGCTCAGCCCAGAGGCTGGTGCTACCCAGGTGACTTTGACCCCAGAACCTGTGTAAAAAGCCAGCCATGGCAGCACCGGCCTGTAATTCCAGCATGAAGAATGAAGCAGAGTGCCTGCTAAGATGCAGCTATACACCAAAGGAAAAGAGACAGAACGAAACAGAGGCTTCGCTTGAGACAAGGCACGCTGGTGCCTGCAAGGCCAGCGCGCAGGACGCAGAGCCAACCCGCTATACAGCAAGTTCTAGGCCAGCCAAGGCTGTGTGGAGAGACCCACACCGCATCCCACCCCAAAACAAGAAAAAGAAAATAAACAAGACCTCAGCGCCAACTGGCATCTTTCCAACCTGGGTTTCTTGTGTTTTAAGTTTGAAAGGAAGACTGTTTTACTAGTTTTTACATCTTTTATTTCTCTCAGGACAGCTGTGGAGGTAAGCACCTTTAATCCCAGCACTGAGGAGGCAAAGGCAAGCCTGTCTCTCAGCTGGAGCTCAGTCTGATCACAAGTCCCAGGACAGCCCTGGGTACATAGAGAGACCCTGTCTCAGAACCACAAATCCATGTGCTTTGTGTGGGTGGCCATGCCAGCCACAGCTTGCAGGAATTGGTTGTTTTTCTCACCCTTTATTTATTTATTTATTTATTTATTTATTTATTTATTTATTCTTTCCTCAAAGAAAGGGTTTCTCTACATAGCAATGGTTGTCTAAAACTTGCTTTGTAGAATAGGCTGGTCTCATACTCACAGAGATCCACCTGCCTCTGCCTCACAGTGCTGGGATCACAGGTGGGCACCACCACCTCACCAGCTTGGCTCTTTTCTTCCCCCAGGCAGGTTCCAGGGATTGAGGTCAAGGTATCAAGCTTGGCAATGGGTGCCTTTACCATTGGAGTCATTTATTCTACCTTGGTTTTGTTTTTTCATCTTATTTTATTTCTCTCTGTGTGTTTTGCCTACATATATGCTGCTCATCATGTGCATGAAGTACCCACGGAAGGCAAAAGATGGCGTTGGGTCACCTAGGACTGTGAAAACAGACATTTCTTTGCTGCCATGTGGGTGCTAGGAATCAAACCTGGGTCCTTGCAAGAGCAGCCAGTAGTCTTAGTCACTGAGCCTGGCTCTTTGTTTTGGTTTTGGTTCTGGTTTTTTTGATACAGGGTTTCTCTGTGTCCCTGATTGTCCTAGAACACACCCTGTTGACCAGGCTGGCCTCTAACTCAGAAGTCGGCCTGCCTCTCCTTCTGGAGTGCTAGGATTAAAGGTGTGGGCCACTATGTCAGGCTTGCATTGTTTTCCAAGATAAGAGTCTCACTATGCAGAGCAGACTGGCTCTCTGGCTCTGCTTCCGAGTCGGAAGATTGCAAATGTGCTGCAAATATTTCTTCTCACCTTTGTAGCTCCTCTTAGACCGGACAAGCAGAACCCAGCAGGAGAATGCTTGAATTTTCTCAAACTGTCTACACCAGCTTGCAGACACCCCAAAAGCCTGATAGTAGGTCTCAGCTTCTGTCATTGAAGCCCGGGAAAGACCCATATATTATGAAAGCTACTGAATGAACATTGAAGCCTACAATGGTACGCTGGGCATTAGTGACTCACGCCTATAATCCACGCACTTGGAAGACAGAGTGGTTCTCGGAGTACGGCTATCACTCTGTATTCCTCGGCCATCCAAACAGTCATTGTAAAGGGCTAGTTGCTACAACTGTAAATTGTGTGGTCTCTCATTGACTCAGTACAGATATTTGTAGGCTGCTGGCAGCATTAACATCTCCTCTTTGCCCCTGGTGCCACGCCCACATTCTCTACATATTCAAGGAAGGAAAACCAGGTGCCTGGCAGAGGGTCAGCCCCTGGGTTTCATCCCCCATCCAAAACACAGAGCCTTCACCCAAAAGGTCAAGCAACAAAACACAAGACAGACAGAGAACAAAGGTCACAGGTGAGAGCCACAGCCAAGAGACAACCCAGCAGCAAAGACTGCGGTGGGCGGGCGGCCAGGAGAAGGTGAGCCTGCTTTGTGGGAAAAGCATTGGGAGAAGCTGAGGGGCAGGTACAAGGACAGAGGTGAACGTTCCAGACGAGAATAAGGGAGCAAAAGTCTGGATATGCAACCACTTCTCTCCCCTCGTAGGGACTCGATAAGCACAAGCTCACTGGCTTCACTGAGTTGTGTGACTAGGGTCCCAGAAACTAAATCCTTGCTCTTGGCTGCATCAGTGGCAAGGATCGTGAGCAGGCAAATGCCAAGTCCCAGGCAGAACATCCCCAGGGAGATAACCTTGACCTGGCAGGAGCAGCCTCGTGCTGTGGGGCCAGGCCAAACCAAGAGCAGTAACAAAAGGGTCTTGTCCCTGCACCGGTTATCAGGGCATGCTGGCCTTTCAGCTGTCCAGGCCCAGACAAGGGCTAGCACCTGAAGAACACGGCTCTGCCCGGGTGCCCTCAGAACCCTGCTGCCCGCAGGGCGCCATCTGCAGCTCAGGCCCAGTCACAGGGCACTCCTGAGGGCTTTAAAGCCTGTGTTTTGTTTGCTCAGCCCAACCCTGCTGAAAATGAAGCCTTCCTGATGTCTTCTCTGGAGCCGGCTCTCACCTGCCCCCGCTGCAAATTGGGTTTAAACATCACAGTAAACTCTGTGCAGAGTGTTTGCCTAGCACACAGGAGGCTCCGGGCCCCTTCCCCAGCGCAGCTCGGAGGGCACCATAGTATTGTCTAAGCTCTTCTCGAAGGTTTGTTGTAGTTTTTAGTTAGCGTGTCTGTGTGTGTGAATTTGCATGTGACTGGAGGTGCTCATGGGGGCCATAGGAAGACACCAGGCTCCCTGGAGGGAGTTACAGTAGTTGTTAGACACTGGGTGTGGACGAAGCAACTCTGGTCCCTGCAAGAGCAGGAAGCGCTCTTCACCGCAGAGGCATCTTTCCAGCCCTTAGCCAGTCTCTTAGGCAGACATCCAAGTCCCAGAAGGCTCTTGGTAACTCGTATGAAAGTTAGGCTTGTGACTAGTTTTTGCTCCTCCTTTGTACTGCAATTTTTCTATGTCTGAAATATTAAATGTGGCTAATTCTGTGATTCTGAGCATCACCTTGAAGCGGGCTATGGTTTTTCCTTATTGTTACCTACACCACATTTTCCTCCTAAAATCAAGACAGTTCTGACTCCTGAAGACCATGTGGACTCCAGAGCTGCTTTAAGGGATGTTGGACATGTAACCTAGATCAAGGTGTACTTTTAGAGCCCAGGAGCTTGCTTGCCTAGAGACACCTTGTTGCTGCTGAGGGAAGGAGTGACGACAGAGGAAGAGGCAAAGCAGGGACCCTGGACAGCACAGTCAGGTGCTTTGCCAGCTGGCACACAGCTGCCAAAGTCTTCATGCTCTCCCCCGCATGCCCAGCAGCAGACCCTGGCTCGTCAGCCCTGGCCTGGCCCTTGCTACAGCCACACCTGGAACAGCAGGCCTCTCCCTGGTAGAGCTTCCCAGCTTCCTGAGTGTTGGTGCAGACGAGAGGTACACAAGGAAGAGGACCGGGAGCTTTCATTGTCCCTTCAGCCAGGGAGCAATTCTTGACCGGCTGTGAGGCCTGCGGGTGAGGCGCCCACCAGGCAGTGGGCAGCATGAAGGACACTCGAGAGCCAAGGAAGAGCAGAATGTGCACTGAGTAGACTGGACCGAGTAGATTAAAGCAGTCTTTCAGAGGAGAGGAAATGCTAACCTGGAAAAAAAGAGTTTGGGGCAAAAAGAAAAGTGCTCTGGGCCATATCAGCAGGTCTAGGTCCAAATCAGGCTGGTTATTAGACAGCTAGGACAAGATGTCTCTCTGTCTCTGTCTCTCTGTATGTCTCTCTCTTCCTCTCTGCGTCTCTTTCTCTCTGTGTGTGTGTCTCTCTGTCTCTGTCCCTCTCTCAACAGGTCTCATGAAGCCTGGACTTTCTGATGGTCCCCATCTTTGAGCATTGGGTTACAGCTGTACAGCACCGGTTCATGGAGTGCTGGGGAATGAACTCAGGGCTTTGTGTATGCTAAGCAGTCTTAACCATGATATATCTCTAGCCCTTCTTAGCCCAGGCTGGCCAGGAATTCACAGAATAGCCCAGGCTTACTTTGAACTTTTCAGTCCTCCGCCCAGCCTCCCTAGTGTTGACCTAACTCATGTGTGCTAACACCTCCTACTTTGACACTGACAAAATGCAGATTGGGCCTCAGGGCCCTTCTTCTTTTGTTCAAGACCGTGTTTGCAGAACTGCCTTTTAGCACAGAATGATTCCACTTAGTCATTTTATTCCCAGCAGCAGGACCAAACAGAAGGGGAGATGAGGAGGCAGGTTTCTGATCACCAGGAAGACATGTGTCTGTTCTTGCTGTTTTTGAGAGGGTCTGTAAACCAGCTACTTAAAGTAACTATGTAGCCAAGGACAAAGCTAAACTTCTGCCCCTTGTCTGGATCTCTCAAGTGCTAAAACTATAGCCGTGTGCCACCTTGCCAAGCTCTCAAAAGAAGGGCTCCCAAGGCCTGCCCCTACAGCACGGGGGTGTCCTGCCGCTCCCCATCCTAGTAAGGGCAGCTGGCACTTGTGGGCTGTTGTGACCACAAACATGCTTTTGTTTTGGTCCCAGGTGTGGGATGTGTGACTGATCGAGATGGTCCACAGCAGCTCATGCTGGCGTTGAGTTGGCATCTTTCACCTCTCCAGTCCTGTTTGGAAGAATTTGGTCGTGTGAGGGTTTAGAAGAGAGGATATGACCAAAAGTCCTGTCTCCTGCCCCAAGGCCGAGGCCTAGTGTTACGCTCCCTCATATCTCCATTCCGGAAAAAGTGGCTACAGATTCTACAGTGAGGTGTCTCTCTCAAAGAGCCGCAGAAAGTGGTCTCCAGAACACATTGTAACCATCCCGGCCTGGGACAACACCCTCCTACTCCCTGGAGTCAGTCCAGTGCACACCTGCCCTCTAGTGCCTCCTTCCCCAGAGCCTCACTTGTAGGACTGAGGATCATAATCCATGATGCCATGGCGGTCTGAGGGCCAGTCACAGGACTCCAAAGTGATACTTTGAGAGCCCCTACGAGCGGACTAAGCCCCGGGACATAGCCACGGGCTGGTGTGCTTGTTCTAAGCTGTCTTCTTCGCTTGAATGCCATCCCTCCAGCTTTCGCGGTCTCTACTCCCACCTGCCTGGAGCAAGCTGAGATGAGAGTGCGTGGGAAGCCAGGCGGCACCTAGTGAAGAGAAGCCCAGAGTCCAGAACAGTTCCTTCTGTCCTGTGCTACCTGACAGGTAGGAAGGGCTTTCAGCCCCACCTCCAGTGTGGGAAGAACCCTTTGGCCAAGTGTGGACATGCGGCCCAGGCTAGTCCCATGGCTGAAAGAAGGAGAGGGGGCGGCCTCACTGCTCCTTCAGACCTACCATCCTGGTTCTCATTCAAGACACCTCGGAGCTCTGTGGGGCAGTGAGGACTGTGGGCAAGGAATGCAGGGTGGGGCAGGAATCAGGGTCGACCCTTCACCTCTGCCCTTCTCAGCCCTGTGCTGAACACCACCCACAATGCGTCCCCGGGGCTTATCTTTAAACCCCAGCACCTTCTGTCTCCACTCCCTCCCGGCTCTGTAAACATCTCTGTAGCCTCACACAGTTAAAAACAAAATCTAATCCCATCCCCACTGCCCCATCTTTTGAACTCTTCCTTAGCTCTCCCAGGCCCTTCCAGTCCTCCAGACGGAGCTGGTGCTACCAATGGCGCCTCCTGCCAGGACCTTTTCCACAGCCGGGCTCTCTGCCCGGCCCTCGGCCCTCAGCCCAGCTCTTGGCTCCTGGGCCCTCTCTTTCTCTGATACCTCTCCACTGCACTGGCCCCACTCAGGAAGATTGTTCCGTCCCACAGCCCGGTGGCCATGGCTCTTGGACCTTGGCTCAGTTATTTGAATGAGCACTGTATCTGTGCCATGATGTGCCTGTTCTCTCTTCCTAAAAGAGACGGAGAGAGAATCCCACAATGGCAGGGGTTGAAACCTTCCAGCCAGAACTCAGGAGCCATCGGGGCACTGAGCCATCCAGGCCCCTCCAAGCCCAGATGCTCAGGTCTGGAGACCACACTGTGGTGCAAAGGGAAGCCCAAAGAGGGAAGCTGTGATGGTGGATTAGGACCTGACTCCAGAGGCTAAAGGGAACCAAAACCAAGTCCTGGGAAAGACCATGGCATCTACTCTAAAGAAAAGAGAAGTTGCCACAGAGGGGGGGCTGTCTTATCTGATGTTTACATTCCAGGGGCCACAGTCTCTCCCTTCCTGAGAAAATACCTGCAGGGAGCCGTCCTATCTGAGGAGAGCGGAGAGCGGTCCAGACACCTCCCTAGGCTTGCTCCCTCCACCTCTGACCTCCTGTCTGGTGTGTGCAGACTGAGGGGAACAGCAGCCCTCTTCCATTTTCTCTTTCCTTGTTTACTCTAAACTTAACCCTTGAGATGCATTCCCTGAGGTAACGTGAGAGGGCCTGGAAGTACCAGGGCACTGAAAGGACACACTCACCCTTGCATGAACACATGTGCACACACGCACCCCCCCCCAGAGCACTTACATACAAAATATCAGAAACCCCCCAGAGAGGGAAATGGCGAAGTCTCTTGCCTCTCTGCTGCCCTCTCTGCTCTCCCCTCAACAGTGACACCATGGAAGTGAGCACTGAGTTAAGAGTGTTTGCTGCTCTTTCAAAGTCCATTCGCCAGCATCCACACTCGACTCACAGCTGTGGGCAACTCAAGGTCTGAGAGATCTGTCCCTTCATCTCTGAGGGCATTTTTGCTCGGGTAGAATGCCCACACACAGACACACACATATGCACAACTTAAAACACAATAAATCTTTTTGAAAAGAAAGATGACGGATGCTGGAGAGAGGACTCAGAGGTTACAAGCACTGGCTTCTCTTCCAGAGGACCTGGGGTTCAACTCCAGGCACCTACATGGTGACTCACAACCATCTCTAGTGAGATCTGCTGCCCTCTTCTAGCATGCAGGCACACATGCAGGCAGGGTACTGTATGCATAATAAAGTCTCGAGAGAAAGAAAGAAAGAAAGAAAGAAAGAAAGAAAGAAAGAAAGAAAGAAAGAAAGAAAGAAAGAAAGGAAAGATGAAGGAAATCACCACGTCATCCATTATTCCCCCTGTCATGCGCAGGCCAGATGCCATGCTGGGAGTTGACAGTGCTGGGAGTTGTGTATCCTCAACATCCAGTGACATAAACTACGATCCCGATATTAAAATGTCTCACAGCAGCAGAGACAAAGTTGTCTTGGAGAATTAGGAAATCGGTGACCTTTGAGTTGGCCCTTGAAGAACGCCATGGAAATGAATGAACACGAGATTTGGAAGGGTAGCCCAGGCAGGTGGAAAGGCCTGGACTGATGTCTGGACCGACCCCCTCTCTTCACATCTCTGCCGTCAGCACTCAGACATGTTCTAGGGTTTCCCGCCTCCAGCATGCTCCCTAGACATGTGCTGGCCAGTTTTACATTGACCTGACACAAGCTAGAGTTATCTGAAAGGAGAAAACCTCAGCTGAGGAAATGCCCCCATGAGACCCAGCTGTAAGGCATTTCTCAGTAAGTGCTCAATGGAGGAGGCCCAGCCCACTGTGGTGGGGCCATTGCTGGGCTGGTGTCCTGGCTTTTCTAAGAAAGCTGGCTAAGCAAGCCAGTGAGCAGCACCCTCCATGGCCTCTGCATCAGCTCCTGCCTCCAGGATCCTGCCTGAGTTCATGCCCTGACTTCCTTCAGTGGTGGACTGTCTTCTGGAAGTATAAGCTAAATAGACCCTTTCCTCCCAACTTGCTTTTTGGCCATGGTGTTTCATTACAGCACCAGGAGCCCTAATGCAGACATGGGTCCCTCTCTGGCTCCTCCCTCAGCTCCCTGACAGGTCTCACAGCTAAGCGGCTCCTTTGTTCCAGATAGAGGTCTGCACACAGCCTCCCTCCTGCTTGCCCTACTCTCTCTCCAGCCAACTTAAGATGGCCCAGCTCCTATCCCTCCACAAAGGGAGTGGCTGCTGGCCAGGCCTGTGTCTCTAGGCTTCAGCTCCCAGCAGCAGACTGCTCCCTCTACCATCCGAGAACATCCCTTCCCCAGTCTCCTTGGTGCTCATACACCGTGGTCCCTCCTCCCCATGGTTCCTCCATCTCCGCCCAGCTGACCCTCTTCTCCATGACTGTAGACACATGTGTGCTTGTGAGTGCATGTATGTGTGGCTGTGCCTGTGTGAGGGTGCATGTGTGTGAGTATGTGTGGGGGGTGTAGAGTGCATCAAGTAAGTTAGGCAGGATGGCTAGCCGATTCCGGGGCCCCTCCTGTCTCAGCTCCCTCGGTTCCTAGAATACAAGCTTGTGGGTTTGTTTGTTTATTTAGCTAAAATTGGTCTTGAACGCAGAGCTGCACCTGCCTCTGCCTCTTGAACCCTGAGGTCAAAGACGTACACCACCCCACCTGGCTTGAGAGCGGTGTTTTTGTGTAAGTTCTGGAAATAAAACTCAGATTGCCATGCTTAGGCAGCAGGTGCTGTACCAGCTGAGCCACCTTCCCGCCTCCTGTGCTAGTTCACTGCAGCCAGATGGGTAACAGCTCTCACTTGCCAAAGGCTTCGAGATGTCCACCCGGATCTTCCCCTGAGCTCCAAATGGCCCGTACTCCTTGTATTTTGACACATGATCCCGCTGGGTAGCTCTGGCTGGCCTGGAACTTGATCCTCCTTCCTCTCTCCCAGGCATCAGAAACACAGGCCCGCACACCACAGGGGCCGATGCCCCCAGATGTCCCTGGTCACTGTCAGCCCACTCAGAGCCGTTGATGACCGTTCACCACGCCCCGAAGCTGACCCTGTCCCCGAAGCTGACCCTGTCCCCGCAGCTGACCACGCCCCGCAGCTGACCATGCCCCACAGCCCACCTAGAGAATGGCAAACTGTCCACCCAGCTGCTCGTGCCAGAAACTGCGACTCTTCTTATCCCTCCGGCTCTCTTCCCTGACCTCCGAGTGTGTAACAGGCTGCTTATTCTTCTTCCATCTGCACACCATGTCCTCACCATCCTCCGAGTCGCTGTCACAGCCTCCCAGTGTCCCCCTGCCCTCCTCCACACTAGCCAACAGAGTCTCCCGTTAAAAAGCTGCCCTAGAGTACCCAGGTCACTCAGCTCCCTCAGCGGTCCAGGAACTGGGGGACTAGTGAGTCCTGGCTCCTCCACCTGCAACCTGTCGATCAACCTTCTCTCCCCGGGCTCTGACCTGCCACACTTTCCCACTCAGAGACCTGAGACTTGTTCCTCCCGGCTAATTGTTCTTCACATACACAACACATACACATACATACATATACCACCACACACATACACACACACCACACACATACACACACATACACATACATACATCACACACATACACACACATACATACACACACCACACACATACCATACACATACATACACCACGCACACATACACATACCACACACATACGCACACACAACACACACACATACACACATAAACACACATACACACACCACACACACACATACATACACATACATACATACACCACACACACACACACATACATACACACACCACACACACAGACACACACGTACACCACACACATACACACACACATGCACGCCACTTTAACCCTTGGGCCTCATCCTCACGGGTGTCTCCTTTGCCTTCTCAGGTCCTGGCGCCCAAAGGTGTTCAATGCTAAGGAAGAAAGATGGAGAGAGGAGGAGGAGCATGGGAAGAGAGCCAGACTGGGAACACAGGAGGCCCAGGCTTGCCTTCAGTCAGACGTGGCTGCCCTCTGGTGGCCCCGGAGCTACAAGCACAGCCGCCCTGGGCTGCACTCGACGCCCTGGCTCACAGCGCCACCGTGTGGACAGTTGTAACAGGCGGCTGCTCATCCCACTGGTGAAGTGCGGAAGTGGGCTGCGAGAGATCTAAGGCCCCCTCCAGAGCGTCATCCATGCCGGTCTACCGTGAAGGGCCGTGTCAGAGGTATGGATAGAAGTCAAGGAACCGCCTCTGAGTCTCCATCTCTGTCCCTCCACTAGTGCCCAAACTCTCCCGGGTTCCGCGTCCCCTCAGCACCTCCTTCAGCGCTGGGCACAGCGGCCTCTGTACCCACCGTGCTGCTTGCCCGCCCCCTCAGGCCTGCTTCCCCAGATTCTAGCCTCCTCCATCCACACAAGCAACAATGTCACCTTTTAAAACATTTTAGTTTTATATGTGTGAGCATTTGCCTGCCTGTGTGAAGCAAGTGTGTGCCTGGTGCCCACAGAGGCCAGAGGAGAGCGCAGGGGCTCCGCTGTGGGTGCTGAGCAGCAAATTCCCTTACGGGCTGAGCGGCCTCTCCAGCCCCTTCGTTATTCTTTGTAGCAACAGCGGGGGCCTAGTGGGGCGCGGTGTGCACACATTCAGTCCCAGCACTCGGGAGGCAGAGGATCCCTGTGAGTTCGAGGCCAGCCTGCTCTACAAAGCAAGTCCAGGACAGCCAGAGCTACACAGAGAAACCCTGTCTTGGGGGGCAACAAAGTCCAGGCCCCAGTTTTACATGAAACATGGCACTTTTCCATGCTGAGTCTCATCTAACCAGAGCCTACCAATATTTTTTTCAGGATTGAACAGTATTCCCTCAATGAATGTCATATAATTTTATTTAACTAGTCCCTATTGGGATTTGTTTTTTCTAGACAGGGTTTCTCTGTGTAGCCCTGGCTGTCCTGAACTCACTCTGTAGACCAGGCTGGACTGGAACTCACAGAGCTCCGCCTGCCTCTGCCACTCTGAGTGCTGGGATTACAGGTGTGTGCCACCACACCTGGCTTATTTTGGATATTTGTATCACTTTTAATTTACTGCCATCATAAACTGAACTTCAACAAGCACTTCTCTGGCTGTGTGTGTGTGTGTGTGTGTGTGTGCACGCACACATCGCGACCTGGGCTTTGAACCCAGGCCCTTACAGTGTTAGGCAAGCACGCTACTCCTGAGGACAGCTGTAGTACGTCCCCAGCTGGCCTCTGGCTGATTAAAAGTTGTCTTGCAGTTGTTCCTGTGGAAGGCACACTTAACCTATTCCAGTGTGATCCATGAGGCTGCTCTTCCCTCACGGCCACATTGGCAGCCTGCGGGTCAGCTGGTCTCTCCTCCGCCCCCTCACCAGGAAGCACAGGACTTAAATTAGCTTCTCATTTACACCTCATCTACTCCAGTTCCCACTTCCCAGGATTCTCAACTTTCTTGCTGTCTTCTCACCTGGTGCAGTTTATCTCCTGCATTAGTGTGGAAATAAGGCACCTTTTCTTGTCATTTCCCAATCATACTTGAAATCTTTGCATAATGTTTTATATTTTCTCAATTGTTCTATCTTATGACAGAACCTTATGTAGCCCAGGCTGGTCTCACACTTATTACTCAGCCAAGGATGGCCTTGAACCTGTGGGAATCCGACTCAGGGGCTCTTGGGTGCAGTCTTCAGACTGCACTTCAGTTCACTAGATTGACATAAAGCATGCTGGGCTCAGTCCTAGTGGCCCATGATACAAAAGGTAAAACTGGAATTCTGGACAAGGTTAAAGGGCCTCACCAGAGTTCTGAAGTCACTGAACTGTGGGTAGGAAGTCATGGGGAGAACTCTTAGCTATCTCGGCGACAGCTGGCAAGTGGGAAGGCTGAAGGTGGGCACCTCCAAGGGATGCTGTGCCCTTCTATCCTCCAGCCCCGTGCAGCTTCACACACTCGAATACTGACAGTTGACAGTGTTTGAACCTGAGAACCCTGAAAATACCCCATCTGACTTTTAACGAGGACCTTACACACGGCAGTGTCTTTCAGGGACAGTCAGAGTGTCTGCCCTGATTTGGAGAATATGGACTGTTTTATCTGTAGTGAATTTTAGAATAGTAAAAGTGTGGAATGTTGTCACTATGTGACATTGTCACTATGTGTCATTTGAAATAAAGTTGAAGGTAAAATAAGCCCCCCCCCAGAGGGGGATTCCTTCCTTTCTTTTGAGGCAGAATGCTGGTGAGCAGCCACACCAGCCTCTAACCCACTATTCTATCCCAGAACTGTGGATAGCCTGTGCCCAACTAGCACAGTTTTAACAATAAACTTAAAGTTCCAGTGAACGAACTGTTATTTTATTATTATTATTGTGAGCACACTTTCAAAAAACGTTGTGCTCTGTGTGGGAGTCCATTCATCAGGTCAGAGGCCACCTGACCTGATGTTTTTCTACATCTATTCATTTTAACAATTGTAACTGACTATGCATTTGTGTGCACACCCTTGTCGTGGCGTGTGGAAGCCAGAGCACAGCTTTCAGGAATCTGTTCTTCCTTCCTCTGGGTGTGCTCAGGGGGTCAAGGTCAGGTGAATGGTACTGGTGGCAGGCACCTTAGCCCCTTCGCCACCAGCCTGCACCTGTTCTTTGGAGAATAAACTTTTAAGGTCCAGAGTACCCAGCAGCCAAAGCTTATGACAAAGTGTCTTCACGTCTATTTTTAATGGCTACTTTTAAATATTTATTTATATAAAAATTATTTCTACTGTATGAGCAGATGCTTTTGCAGCGACACATGAATGCAGGGCATCAGAGCACCTGGAGCCGGAGTTACCGGTGCCTGTGGGTTGCCTGATTGAAGGTTCCAGGAACTGAACTCAGGTCCTCTGGAAGATCCCGTAAGTGCTCTTAACAGCTGAGCCATATCTCCAGCCCCAGACCTTATTTCTTTTTCATTTTATGTGACTGTTTTCCCTGCATGTATGAAGTACACCATGTTCATATCATGCACTGGGAGGCAAGAGGAGGACATCTGAGCTTCCAGACAGCTGTGGACTGTCATGTGAGTGCTGGGAGCTGAACCCAGATCCTCTGAAGGAGCAGCCAAGGCTTTTGACCACAGAGCCATCTCTCCAGCACCAAGATATGTTCTCCGGTTTGAGCAACACGTGACAAATAAACGACAGTCATGCACACTGCCTGTGGAGAAACGCCACTGCCCAGCTCTGCCACTCCATGCATGGAACCTTTGGACATTCGCTGTTGTTGAAAATAGAGAGTCCGGAGGGATAAGTCAGCAGATTTAGGTGCTCACTGCCAAACCTGGTGATCTGAGTTCAATTCCTGGACCCCACATGGTGGAAGAAGAACCTCTGACCCCGCCTGCTGCAGCAACACACACCCATAAACAATGAATAATGCAGACTGCAACATAGTTTTGTTTGGTGAATATACATTTTAGTATATACATGATACACATTTTAGTGTATATATTATTACCATACATCACCTATACACGAAATGAATCTAAGGTCGCTTCCAGATTTAAAATCCCACCATTCCCTGGGCTCACCCAAAGCTCAGGACTTGAAATCCCATCAGCCTCCACCCTGGAAACTCGCCCGAGAAAGTTCATCTCAAGCTGCCTCCAGCTCAGTTCCCTGTTGCTTCTTGCCCTAAGGAATTCCCCTTTGCATATGAGATCTAAGTTTCCTTTGACATATAACCCAGTGTGGTGTGGTGACTGCCCTCCTGGCATGCACCCCATCTTGCGGTATTCAACTGTGCCCCCTTTCAAAAGGTCATTGTAGCTGAGCTGCTCAACAGCTTGAGCCCCACACCAACGCAGCATGAGGTTCCGATCTGGAGTTCAGCTGCTCCCCACCACCTGCCAACTCTGCAGGTGGCCTGGGGAAGGGCAAGACCAGTTGGAGCCCTCACCCTTGCTAGATAGGGCTTCTCAGATGCTGGGAGTACTTACAGTCCTTACCGCCCTCACCTGCACTCTACAAAGAAGCACAGTAAGCCGGTTAGTTCCCTACGGTGCAGATGGATGGAATTGTGCCTCAGTTTGTTACCTAAACCTTGGGAAAACCATAGCTGCTGCGTAAGCTTCCCTCCGTCCCAACACCTGAAGGAATTCCCAGACTTGCAGCTAAGCACCACACTGAATTTCAGGGCCTCACCTGCACCTCCCAAGTGCTGGGATTTCCCAAACCAGTTTATGTGGTCATGGGGATGAGGATCAAGCCCAGGGCCTCAAGCTAAGCAGACAGACCCTCTATTAACAAAGCTCCATCTCCCACCCAGGAAGACTATTTGAGATGCACTGTCTAGATGTAGGGTCCGGAGGGAGTGTTGGTACTGTGACACACATTGCTAACATTCTAGCCCTAGGTGAGCACGGTTTGGTTTTGGTTTTCTTGTAAGATTCACTTATTTTATCGTACAGTACTCTGCCTGCATGTGAGCCTGCATGGTTTGTTGTTTCTAACATAGTTGTCTAGGGTAACTTTAGAAAAACATGCGTCATATCTGTAGGCAATTTCAGCTTTATTAGCTGTGCTGAAGGTTCTTGACTCAGTTAGCAGAGAGACCAACTGGATCCCAACATGAAGTTTCTTTCCCTTTTCATGGCGCCTTAATTTTCTTTCTTTCTTCCATTCTTTTTGGTTTTTTTGAGACAGGATATGTGTGTGTGCTGTCCTGGACTCACTCTACAGACCAGGCTGGCCTCAAATTCAGAGAAGACCCACCTCCTCTGCTTCCCGAGTGCTGGGACTACAGTCTCGGGCCATTACAGAAAACACTAATCTTTACTTTTATGTATATGTGGGTCATGAAGATGCAGCACCTGTGGAGGCCAGAACAATACATCAGATCCCCAGGGATTGCAGTTCTAGTGTGAGCCACATGTGGGTCCTTGGGCTTGAAGTCAGATTCTCTAGAAGAGCAGCCAGTGATCTTAGCCACTGAGCCCACTCTCCAGCCCCCTGCAGGTGACATATAAAGAGCCCATAAAGGATTCTTTGTTGACAGTAGAGGAAGAATTCCAGACAGAACAGAACAAAGGGAAGAAAAGGACTCCAAGTTAGAAAATGCAAAGTGTACATGGCAGGAACACAGGTCAAGGAACTTGGGGCATGATGGCACACACCTTTAATCCCAGCACTCAGAGACAGAGGCAGGCAGATCTCTGTGAGTTCAAGGCCAGCCTGGTCTGCTGAGTGAGTCCAGAACAGCCAGAGTTATGTAGACAGACACTGTTTCAAAAGAGAAAAAAAGTCAAGGGAGAGTGTTGTAAGTAACAATTAATTTTTTACTATTGATATATCTTCTGGTAAAGCTGCTATTAGCCCTAAGCAGCTGTATAACTAAATCACCGCATAGAGACTGGGTTTATTTAGTTAACCTAGAACACAGTGCTGGGCAATAGTTACTCCCTCCTAAACCTCCAAGCCCTCATAGTTTCCTAACATTTAGATTTCCCACATCATACTTGCTTTTTGTGAAATATTATGTCCAGCCCATCTCGACTTAGTTCCAAGATCTCCTCCAGCTCTCTCTCGCCTTTTTTTCCTCCCACTCATTTCCTGCCCTTTGGCTCCTCACACTGTTCAACATTGTGTCTAGTTGCTTTATTTTGGCTGTTTACACAGAGTTGAGACAGGATGCTTAGAATAAGTATCACAAGGCAATGTCCATATTGAAACCAGAGAGTGGGGAGGAGAAATCAGCATTTGAATGAACAAGGGTAAGGTGTATACATTTCAAAAGAACATTATATCAACAGGAGAGGGATGCAGAGCTGGCTCAGAAGTTGTGAGTTCTTACTGGTTTTGCAGAAGACCCAGGATTTGTTCCTTGTGAGGGGCCGCACTCACATTCGCCATTACAAGATGGCGCTGATATCCTGTGTCCCAAACTGATAAACAAGAAAGCTGCGCATGTGCGAAGGAAATTTCCACTCATTGTGCTCTGCCTCTCCCGTGGCATCACCCCGCCTGATGAGTTACAGCCAATCAGAGGCTGACACATCCTAAGCGGAGGATAGTTTTCTATATAAGGGCTGGGTTTCTGCTGCTCGGGGTCTCCGTCTCTACTCGTTGTAAGCTTATGCTCTCCCTCTCAAGATGCATTAAAGCTTTACTGCAGAAGGATCCTGTGTGTGCTGCGTCGTTCTTGCTGGGGAGACGGTAACGCGCGCAACAGTTCCTGATGTCAACATGGGAACTCGAAACAGTCTGAAGTCCGGTTCCAGGAGATCTGATGCCCTTTTCTGACCTCCATGGGCACTCAGCATATTTACACATGTACAAGCAAAACACTCATAAAATGAAATAAATCTTTAAAAGAAAAAGTTAGATGTAGAGTTGTAAACCTTTAATCCCAATAATTAGAAGGCAGAGGCAGGAGGATATGTATGAATTTCAAGTCAGCCTGGTATACATAGCAAGTTCCATGGTAGCTAGGTATAGTGATACCTTTTCTCAAAACAACAAAAGGAAGAAAGGAAGGAAGTCAAAGGATAGAAAGAAGTCAATTTGGATTAGTGATTGGAAACTGGGGTATATGTGGCCTTAAAAGTCTACTTAGCTTTAATCTCAGCACTCAGGAGACAAAAGCACTTGGACCTCTGGGAGGTCAAGCCAGCCTGGTCTACATAGCAAGGTCCAGGACAGCCAACGCAACAAAACAGAGATCCTGTCCCTCAAAAAAAAAAAAAAAAAAAAGTCTCTTTTGTGTAGCGGGGCTTTTTGAGGATTTTATTGGGTTCTTTTCTCATCTCCCTACACCACCTCTATTCCTTCCAACTCCCCAACACTAGGTAAGAGAGAAAGAATGTTAGAGGAGAAAGGGGAAGTTGATATTGTTAGGCTTTCTGCTGATCAGGGTGTCGAGTTGATCTTCACTGTCAAAACATCTCCAAACAGCAGCAGCAGCAGGGGGAGCAGCAGCCACTCCAGGCCCTCTCAGGGCTCTGGCATTTATACCCTCTCAAGAGTCCCCAGAATCGGGCTGGAGAGATGGCTCAGAGGTTAAGAGCACCTACTGCTCTTCCAGAGGTCCTGAGTTCAGTTCCCAGCAACCACATGGTGGCTCATAACCATCTATAGTGAGATCTGGAGCCCTCCTGGCGTGCAGGTGTATATACTGATAGAGCACTCATACATTGAAAAAAAAAAAAAGTCCCCAGAATTGAAAACATAACCTAGCTTAGCTAGCAAAATCATGTCCCTGTCAGAGCACCAGACAAATCACAGTCATCTGCTGTGGTCAGCCCCATATCCCATACCTGGGATTAAAACAGAAGCACATTCTTATAACACTTCTACATATTTTTTTTTAAGATTTATTATTTATACAGTGTTCTGCCTGAATGTGTGCCTGTGCACCAGAAGAGGGCACCAGATATCACTATAAACGGTTGTGAGTCTCCTGCCCACATTTCTATATTTTTAAAGAAACCAAAAATTCTCACTTTTACGTTTCCGCTTTCTGTTTAATCCATTAAACATACTGTATTTAGTGAGAGATTATAAACAGACATTTTAAATTTTATTTATATTTTATGCACACTGGTGTTTTGATTGCATGTCTATGTGAGGGTGTTGGATCACCTGGAACAGGAGTTACAGACAGTTGTGAGGTGCCATGTGGGTGCTGGGAATTGAACACGGATTCCTCTGAAAGAGCAGTCAGTGCTCTTAACTGCTGAGCCATCTCTCCAAACCCATAAACAGACATTTTCAATAAACAAAATGCTTTCAGATCAGTGGTCAAAGTTTTCAGAAGACCTTTCCTGCTCAATTCTAATCTTTGTAAGTTTTGATAGTGTTCATAGCTTTTCATTTCCAGTGGAAACATAAAACTGTGTCCCCAACACAAAATTATTGCGGGTTCCCATTCCGACATTAACACTTCCTTATAACATATAGGTTGATCTAATTCCAGTTTTTCCTATTACCCAGTGTCTCTCAACTGCCTTTTTCATTAACATTCTGAAGTTTATAGTTAATAAAGCATTACTTAGCGTGCACCATCAGGCCCAGCTTCGAACAAATGTGTAGTTACAGAGTCAGCCTTCCAGAACTCAAAGTAGTTGCCCATTTAAACTCTGAATTTGTATCAATGGTACGATATGAAAATTCTGCAAAATGAAATAGTCCATCTGCCAGACTTCATTTCTTTTGCTATGTCTAGGGTTACTCCTGGCAGGTAATGGAGTTTGGTTATACAGAGAACAAATAGGAAATTTTCTTATAATTTCCTTGGCTTGTTGCCAAGTGATAGAAAGTTTTTTCTTTAAAATTTTACTGTTAACATGGTGTTTTCATGAAATGTTGAGGCTTCTAACACATTCCCTATTAATATTGGTCAATTTCCTCATTCCCTTTTGCCAGTGGACCTGGCAAACCTTTATGAGACCAAATATGGGTGATATACAATGAATAATCTGTTTGCCTAATTGGCCCTGATTGTCTGCTGCAGTTGCATAAATACCAAGGTTAATTCTGGAGTATCAGGAATTCAGCAGACTCTAAATGCAAAACAACTCTTTTCCACATTGAGAGTCAGTAATTATATTAGGAGACTCAGGAAAACCTAATAATGCATAGGATTGCATACAACACTGATTTTTTAACTGAAGTATGTAGCAATTTTTCAAACTGCTCGGCCATTCTCGCAACCTTTTTTGAGACAGAGCATAGGAAAACAGAAACCAGAAAATCCCCTGTGGGAACTACGGGGTGGGAAGTGGGGGAATCTAGCGGCAGCAGCTGCAGTAAACCTCTGGCAACATCTTGAGACAAAACATTCATCCCTTTGTCTCCTGTCACTCCTCTATAGCATTTGTAGTCAGGTTTTCCATCACACCCGACATCTGGGAGCCTCCAGTAACGAGACCTTTCAGCTGCTTTACTGGGCTTTCTCCCTACCTCCTACACCCTCCTACCCCTTCCAACCCCCTAACACTAAGTAGGGTGGAAATGTTAGAGGGGAAGGGGGAAGTTGGTATCATTAGACTACTTCCTGCTGATTAGGGGACTTAAGACTTCCTTGCGGCAGGTTTGATCTTTGCTGTCAGGACATCTCCAACCAGCAATCCGGCAAAAGTAACAAGCAGCAGGAGGAGCAGCAGGAGAAGGAGCAGGAGGAGAAGGAGGAGAAGGAGGAGGAGGAGGAGGAGGAGGAGCAGCAGCAGGAGCAGGAGGAGGAGGAGCAGGAGGAGGAGCAGGAGGAGCAGCAGGAGCAGGAGGAGGAGGAGCAGGAGGAGCAGCAGGAGGAGCAGCAGGAGCAGGAGGAGCAGGAGGAGCAGGAGGAGCAGGAGGAAGAGGAGGAGGAGCAGCAGGAGGAGGAGCAGGAGGAGGAGGAGGAGGAGCAGCAGCAGCAGCAGCAGCAGCAGCAGCAGCAGCAGCAGCAGCAGCAGCAGCAGCAGCAGGCACTCCAGGCCCTCTCAGGGCTCTAGCATTTATACCCTCTCAAGAGTCCCCAGAAATCCAAATACAAACTATCTTCAGCTGGCAAAATCACACCTCTGCCAGAGCATGAGACAAACCATAGTCAGCTGCTGTGGTCAATCTGAAGCAGCCCCATATCCCACACCTGGGATTAAAACAAAACCATGTTCATGTAACATTTCTGTTTTTAAAAGAACCAAAATTTCTCACTAAAATTTTGTTCATGTTGAATTTTGGCGTGTTTCTCAGCAACTGGTCTGATCTCTCCTTTAGGAAAACGTGTGGCAGCCATGTACTTCATGTATTGCAGCAGATAAAGCCTTCAGGAAAGAAATCTGATTAGGAAGCTAAAACCGTGGTCAGGATGAAAAACACTGAGGAAAAACAATAATTAGAGAAGTGGGATTGGGCACTGTGAATATCAAGTCTTGAATAGTAATTTTGTGTCTCCTGTAGCCTAGGCTGGCCTTTACTTGTTTTGTAGCCAAAGCTACCTTCAACTGACCTTTCTACCTCAAATTACCAAGCACTGGGACTATGGTGTGTATGTGGTAGTCCACACTCAGCAATTTCTTTTTTTTCTTGTTATTGTTGTTGTTTTGAGACAAAGTCTCAGTGTGTACCCTTGGCTGTCCTAGAACTCCGTATGTAGAGCAGATTGGCCTATATAACCATTTGCCTTCTAAGAGCAGGAATTAAAGCTGTGTGCCAGCCGGGAATGGTGGTGCACATTGTTAATCCTAACACTCAGGAGGGAGAGGCAGATGGATCTCTGTGAATTTGAGGACAGCCTAGTTTACATAGTGAGTTCCAGGACAGCCAGGGCTATTGGAGAGACCCTGTCTCAAAACACCAAAATATAAGAAAATAAATAAATGTGCCTCCATGCCTGGTTCTGCAAATTATTTTTTTATAATTTATTTGTTTGTATTTTTTATGTACATTGGTGTTTTGCCTGCATGTTTGTGTGAGGGTGTCAGATCCCCTGAAACAGGAGTTACAGTTATAAGCTGCCATGTGGTTGCTGGGAATTGAACTCAGGTCCTCCAGAAGGGCAGCCAGTGCTCTTAACCACTGAGCCATCTCTCCAGCCCTGCAAATTATTTTATTTATTTATTTTTATTTCATGTGCATTCTTGTTTTGCCTGCATGACAGTGTCAGGTCCCCTGAAACCAGAGTTACAGGCAGTTATGAGCTGCCATGTGGGTGCTGGGAATTGAACTGGGAGGGCAGCCAGTGCTCTTAACCTCTGAGCCATCTCTCCAGCCAGAAAATTATTTTTTAATGTTTATTTTTATTTTATTTGCATTGGTTTTGCCTGCATGTTATGTCTGTGTGTTATGTCAGATCCTCTGGAACTGGAGTTACAGACAGTTGTGAGCTGCCATGTGGGTGCTGGGAACTGAACCTGAATCCTCTGGAAGAGCGGCCTGTGCTCTTAACCACGGAGCCATCTCTCCAGGCCCCCTGCAAATGATTTTTAATAATAAATGTCTGATGTGTAATACATGTTGTTGTTTTAGGGTGATTAAAACATTTTAGGGGCTGGATTTATGGCTCAGTGGCTAAGAGTGTTCCATGCTCCTGCAGTTTGGATTCGGGTTTGGTTCCCCAAATCCATGTGGTGGCTCACAGCCTTCTGTAGTTCTAGGAGACCTATTTCCTTACTTCTGCAGGCTCCTGCACTAAAGTGGAGCAAATACACAATACATTCAGGTGTGCACACACACAATTAAATACAAAAAAAAACCTTACGTTAAATGTATGACCTGTACATATATATGTGTGCCATGTGCATGTCTGGTGCCCTTACAGGTCAGAAGATGGCAATGGATCTTCTGGAACTAAAATTATAGAATGTTAGAACCTGCCACTTGAGTCTTGGCTCCCAACTCCTGTTCAAGAGCAGAGTGCCCTTTACCTCCAAGCCATCTCCCCTGCCCTAGTTTTGTTTTGTTTTTTTAAATAAAAAGTCTGTGACAACTTGGAAGAACATGTACCTGACAGAGTCAACTCCTGGTTGGTTGTATGCTTGAGTTAAGCACTAACTTCCTGAGTTTTGGATCATAACTGAAAGAGATCAGTAATAACCAACACTGCAGGACCACTATTAAGAATGCGGAAGCTGTTGCGTTACACACTGGCCTAACACTGGGATGTGGTAGTGCTCAGTGATAGCCTCTCTTCTTCATCTCTGCCTTATTTGCTGTTTCTCTAAACTTCCCAAAATTCACTACCTCTAATGGAAAACTTAAATCTCAATTCAATTTGGGTCGTGGTTTTGATTGTTTGTTGTTTTGTTTCCAAGACAGGGTTTCTCTGTGCAGCCCTGGCTGTCCTGGACTCACTCTGTAGACAAGGACTGGCCTCAGATGCAAGAGATCCACCTGCTTCTACCTCCTTGGTCCTGGGATTAATTTCAGCGGTCATCTTAATTCTAAAATTATTTCTTTTTGTGGGGGCTGGGAAGACAGGGTTTCTCTGTGCATACCTGGCTGTCCTGGGATGCTGGGATTCAAGGTGTGTACCACCACTGCCCAGTGGCTCATTACATTTTATTGATCCTTATCAGAAAAATACACACATATATGATCTCAGGTATCACTCCAGTCCTACTAGACAGGGTGATTTCCAACAAATTTCCCAGGTGATCTGTAAGCACAAAAAGATAAAATGTCTGACAAGCAGCTCTACAAGCTCTCTATGTTCCCTCTACAAGCTTGTTCTCCCTTACCCATGCATGAATACAAAATACTTGGGGGTTTTTAGTTGAGCTTATACGGTCTAGGCAAAAGTAGCTGGAGCACACATCAGGTATCCTTGGTAGTGACCTCTTAGTTGATCTTTGCCATTACTGCATGTGTATAATTCACCTTCCTACCTAGCAGTCTGTGTCGTCTGCCTCTGCTGTGGAGGGAGAGGTATGTGTGAATGCAGGACACTCTGGAGAACAGAAGACTTCACAGAAGG
The DNA here is from genome assembly GCA_028658305.1 of Pachyuromys duprasi. Classification (NCBI taxonomy): domain Eukaryota; kingdom Metazoa; phylum Chordata; class Mammalia; order Rodentia; family Muridae; genus Pachyuromys; species Pachyuromys duprasi. Next base: position 1,440,732 of record CM053752.1, on the reverse strand, counting down.
CAGTTTTTCCTTCCACCTGTGGGCTCCAGGGATGGAGCTTGGATTATCAGGCCTGGCGACAAGCACATTTCTCAAGGGTCCTTGGGTCATCTTCTAATTAAAGTATGGCTTACATAAAGTGCATAAATCTGAAACGTGTAATCTGATGTTGTGCCAGGAACTGAATCCAGAGCCTCCTGCATTTTAGGCAAATGTTCTACCCATAAGCCATATCTTCAACCCTTTGTACCCTGTTTTCTAAAGGCAATGTGAAGACATTCCAGGGCCCACTGCTTTCTTGTTTCTGTTGTTTTGTGGGAGGCATCCTTGTGTAGATCCCCATCTGCGCAGATGGCCACATTCATGTGCACAATGCCCACCCAGGCAGTCTAGGGAGCTATGCCAGGCACCCTGTCTCATTCCAAGACAATCTCGCAACTCTATTGTCTCTGCCTTTCACAGCGCTCGGGTTACAGTCTAACCCCCACACAGCTTTCGATCACCTCTTTTTGTTGGTTTTTGAGTGCTCCAGACGATGGTGGAACATACTTTTAATCCCAGCACTTGGGGAGGCAGAGGCAGGCAGATCTCTGAGCTCTGGACTAGCCTGGTCCGCAGAGGGCATTTCAGACCAGCCAGGGCTTCACAGAGAAGCCGTGGGAGAGTTGGGGGATGGACACAAGGGTTCCTAACTAAGGTCCTTATTTACGCTTGGGCAGCAAACCCTATTACTCATGAAGCCAGCTCCCCAGCCCCTGTTAATATCACGACGGGCGCTGGAGAGATGGCTCTTCCAGAGGACCTGGGTTCAATTCTCATCACCCACATGGCAGCTCACACAGACATACACACAGGCAAAACACCAATGCACATAAAATAAATAAATTATATATTTTTTAAAAACTCTGAAGGATTCACTGGTTTGGCCTGAAACTCGCTACGTAGTTCAGAATGGTCTCCCGCTTTCAGAAACTCTCCTTAGCTTCAAGAAGCGCGCACAACCTTGCGCATTCTAGACGTCACTTCCTCGGAGACCTTCCCTAAGCAAGCAATCTAGAGTTGCATCCAACCATCTCTACTATCCTACTCACCTGCAGTGTTTGCCATTTGTAATATTTTATTCAAGTTAGTTTTATTCTTTTATATCCACAAATGTCTGTTAAACAGTGTCAGGCACATGGCTGGTTGCTCAGCAGTGCAACTTAGAGAAATCTAATAAAAGTGAAGCAACCGCTGGCTAGAAGTGTAGCGCTCGGCGCTGGACTTTTGTCAATAAACTGGAGTGTTATAGGAGGCAAAAGCCAACGGCCGGAACGTGTTCAAATGTTGCCTTAGCTGAAAGCATTTACCCGAACGTTGGCTTGCTTTGCCTTTACCAAAAGTGACCTAAAAAGAAACTCAGAATCTTCCCTTTGAAAAAAAAAAAAAACAATTGTGGCACGCCCAATTCTAGATTCCAAGCCCACTCAGTTCCATGGAACCAGCGAGCACCGCCCTGCCCTCCCAGAAGTCTGTGCGTCGGGAGACCCCGCCCCGGGCGCGCAGCCGACCTGACGGCCGCGCCGGGCCCCGTAAAGCGCAGGGTTTCGCGACAGCTCAGACTCCACCCCTTCGGCCACATGTCGCGCAGCGCTTCCCGTCGGACGCCGCGCCACCTCCTCGCGCTGCTTTACGAGCCCAGCGCGGCGGCGCCCCGCCTCCGGCGCCCGGTCCCCGCCCCCTCCTGCTTTCGCGTCTCCAAGCCCGTCGCGCCCGCTATCATCACGTGATTGCCTCATCCGGGTCCTTTGCGTTCTCTCTCCCTCTCCCAACATGGCGGCCTCAGGTGAGTGAGCGGCCGAGCGTGGCCAGGGACCGGGCTCCGAAACAGCCTCCGCGCTGGATCCGCTCCCTGCTGGAGGCGGGGGCCAGGTGGCACCGGGTCCTCTGGGGCCCGGGGTCTGCGGCGGGCCGGCGGCATGGCCGCTTGAGGTGACCGCCTCGGGACGTCTAGGGGGAGGGGAAGGCCTCCCCCTCCCCCTCACACCCTTTTCACCCCGTTGCGCGCGGCTGGAGAAGGCGGTAATGGTGGACCCTGGCGTCAATTGGAGGAGACAGCGCAGAAGGGTGTGCGGGAGGCGCCGGGCCCTCTCGGAGACGCGGAGCTCTGCGCCCGCGCCGAGGCGCGGGGGAAGGAAGGCGGCGGTTGGCGCGCGGACCGGGGCGCATTAGACCGGGTGTCCGAGGCGCGAGGCCGTTGCGGAGCCTAGTGGGGGCGGGGGGCAGTTAGAACGCGAGCGCGAGGCCGTGGAGGGCCGGGGAAGGAGCGGTGCGCGTGCGCGGCGCGGGGGCCGCGGCGAGGCGGAGACGGCGCGCCGCGGAGCGGGCGCTGGGCTCGGATGGGGAGCTTCGATGGCCGGCCCTCCTCACTCATGACCTTGTACTTTCTGCTTTAGCCGGCATTGGAGTGTGGCCCGGCCTCTGTACTCCAGGAACGCACTATCAGGTTTGGAGGTTGGCGCTACTGAAGTTGGGGGTAGGGAACCCAGTGTGCGCCCACGTGTTAGGGCGGAGCAGCGGGGACGGACGCCTAGAGTCTCCTGTGCCTTTACTTTCCACCTCTAATTCACCCAGCGGCTTTTACCGAGTGCAGACTGTATGCCAGGAAGAGGTGGGGAGCGAGATGAGCTCATTGCTTCCTTTTTTAAAGTAGTTTTCAGTGTCAAGATTCGGCTTTCTCGTTTTCCTAGATAATTGGGAACCTTCCAGAAGGTGCTATTAAAATAATAGGTAAAGGTTTTGTGGTCTTTTATTATTTTTTTAATGGGGTGTGTATATCACTGCATTGCAAGTGAGGGGAGGGTTGTTCTGTTTGGATTTTTTTGCATTTGCAGTGGACCTGTGAGAATACCAGTGTTTTTTAAACATCTAGTATTAGTTTTAGTTTGGGAAATAGTTTTTTCTCCAGCATGACCTCGATTCTGTAAAACACTTTTTTAAAGTTGCTTCCTCTAAACGATATTTTGAGACAGTCTCTTGTATTACCTCTGACTGTCCTGAAACGAACCATGTAGACCGGCCCGGCCTCCAGAGTGCTAGGATTAAAGGTGTTCAGTACCTGGCAACACCCAATTTCTTGACCAGAAGTCCATCTTTTCTACTGAGGTTATGTCTTTGGAAAACATATGCTAAATTTAGGTGCATTTGAGCACAGAAACTATTTCCCTTTCCTGTGCTGTTGAACATTGAACCCAGGACTTTTGGGCACTCTGGGCAAGCGCTAAGCTATATCCCCAAACCTGAGTATAAGGACTTTCGTTAGCCAGCACCTAGTTGAACAAGCCCATGAGATGATATAAAGATTTGGTGGCTTCTCCCAGCTGAAGGAAACTTGCTCAGAGACTAGTTAAAGGTCACATTGCAGGTAGCAGATCAGGGCGCAGTCCTGGAGACACATTGAGATGGGAAGGCTGGTGTGTCACCCTAAATTGGGGTGCTGGTTAAAGCATCATCCAAAGCTTACAGAAATAATCCTTGTCAGTTCAGAATCTTAACTAATTTTCCTTTGGTGTGAAATTCTTAGTGGTGAAGGGCTCCCTAGCTAGACTGAGGCGATGGCACAGGGGTGGGGGGCCCTTTGCTGTCCAGGCTGTCTGTTTCAGTTTAGATAGCAGAATTCATGGGGAGGTCAGAGCATACTCCTGCAAGTTTTCCTCTGACCTACGATCAAACACTACTCAAGTTGTTTGTTTGTTTGTTTTAAGACATTTTAGTAAACTGTGTCCTTTGTGGCTTTGCTCTCTTGAGTGTAGTCCACACTGATTAAAAAATTTTTGCCTAGTAATGTCCCTTTCCATTTTCTTCCATATTCTGTCCTGCTAGGAAGGGCCCCTCTTTTAAATTTAGCATAGGAAATGTAGCTTGATATGTTACCTCAGCACAAGTTTCCCTCTTGGCCTTTCAAGATTTTGGAGTTACGCACACTTTGCTCCATTTACACAACCTTGAGTGGGAATTATGACCAGAGTTGTGTCTTGATTTTTCTCTGTGAAAATGCCCGATACAACTTACCACTGTTGGTAAGGTGAACATTTTATTGGGGGCAATGCCAGTTCGGTGTGACCCATTGTGAACCCTCGCTGTCTTAGTGTCTCAGGACTGACATGAACATTGGTCACGTTTCTAGGAAGCTGGAGAGTGGGCAAGTAACTCTTCAGTTTATCTTTAAAAGAGTAAAATCCTGGAGGTTTTAGCCGCCCACTGTAGTTTGTTTCAGTCATGCTTGCACTCAGGGCGGTTTCCGTGAGTTCCGGGCTAGCCTGGACTACAGTGAGGTCTTGCCTCAAAGAAGGGGGCTTTTGCCTTTTTTTTTTTTTTTTTTTAGCTTTTGTTGTGGCTGTATGAGTTGTAAAGTGAATGACCTCCGTTTCTTCATTTGTAGATGGACAGTTCATTTGCAGACCTGTTGGTGATAAGGAATCATAATGTGTTTGATGTAGGTTACATTAATTCTGTACCGAGTATAAGTTCAGTTGGCATGGCAGAGACCTAACAGTTTATATAAACTGCTTAGGAATTTAATTGATATTAACACTCATGCTGTGATGTATTTCTGTTGTTTTATAGTGATACGGTATTAAATGTTTGCTTTAACACAGTGTTGATCTTCACAGTTAAAACCGTTTCAAGAACTGTAGCTTCATGTATACAAATTACCTTTTTGTAAATTCCATCCTGTACAGAGTGTCTTTTGCTTTGCAAGAATACTAGATTTAGATGGCCAAGGCTAAAACACTTAATGAAATCAAATACTGAGTATTGTCAGTTGAAGAAAAACAGTGTTTCAGATTGAAAAAGTCTGTGTGTTTACTTTAATTAAAAGCTTTAAGTTAATAATTAACAAGGGCATTTTTTAGGGCGGGCCTTTAATGCTAGCACTCAGAAGACAGGCAGACTGATCTTCATGAGTTTCTGCCTGTCCCCGAGAGTGCACGCTTTCTGTTGCTCTCTCACTGGCGCTTACACACAGGTGCAGAAGGCTGCCACATAACAAAGAAGCTTTGCTGTGGGAGCAGGAGGTGTCCCAAGTTCTAGGACTACGTGGCTTGCTCTACTTTTATTTTACTTTTTCCCCCACCCTGGGGTTTCTGTGGCCCAGGCTGGCCTTGAGCTTTGATCATCCTCTGCCTCTCCTAGACCTTTTATTTACTGAAGTGAAATAACACCTTAGAGCAGTGCTTCTCAGAGTTGAGTAGTAAGTTCTTACCGAGCTAGAATGCATGAGGCCATGTGTTTAACTCCAGAAAATAACAAAGTTTGGGCACTTCCAGTGGTAAATGTCAGTGACCCCCAGATTTGGGAGGCAGGAAAATTCCTATGAATTGTAGGCCAGCCAAGCTTATACAGTACAGTTGAGATAGCGCCTCAGACATGGGGGGAGGGGGTTGTTTGTCTATTGAAGACAGGGTTTCTCTGTGTAGCTTTAGCTGTCCTGGAAACAGACCGCGCTGGCCTTGGAACTCAGATCCACCTGCCTCTGCCTCCCAAGTACTAGGATTAAAGGTGTTCACCACTGCCCAGCTAAATGGATTTACTTATTTTTATTTTGTGTGCTTTGGTGTTTTGCCTACATGTGAGGTAGACAGTTGTGAGCTGCCACTGTAGGCTCTGGGAATTGAACCTGGGTTTTCTGGAAAAGGAGCCAATGGTCTTAATTGCTGAGCCATCTCTCTAGCCCTGAGAAAGATCCTGTTGAAGAATTGAGCTTTGTTTTGTTTTCCAATTTCAGGATTGAATTTTTTTTTTTTTTTGAACATACATACATATTTTGGTTGGTTTGTTTTTCCAGACAGGGTTTCACTGTGGGGTCCTGGAGCTTTGTAAACCAGGCTGGTCTTGAACTCAGATCCATTTGCCTCTGCCTCTGCCTCCACAGTGCTAAGCCAGCATGTATATGGCAATGTGTGCTACCATGCCTATTCAAGGTTTATTTTTGTTTGTTTGTTTGTTTTGTTTTGTTTTACTGCATGTGTTTGGATGTTTTCTCTTAATTTTCCATGTGCCTGCAGTGCCTGGGGAGGCCAGATGAGGGTATCAGATGCCTTAGAACCGGAGTTTCAGGCTGCTGTTAGCTGCCGCCTGGATGCTGGGACTCAGACCTGAATGTTCTGGACAGGCAGCCAGTACTCTCAACCTAAGCTATTTCTTTAGCGCCTTAAGATAATTTTTCTATCATATCTTTTTGTGACAGTCTGTTAGGTGGCTCAGCAGTGGAGGGCTTACCTAGCATGTGCAGACCTAGTACTGCACAGTAAAGCGAGATAAAGCCAGGTGCATACCTGCTGTGTACCTGGGAAGTTGAACAGGAGAACCTTAAATTTCCAGGGCAGCTTGGACCACCTAGAGCTGCTGCCCCATTGTCTCTAATCAGGTCTTCTAAGTTCTTGGATTTAACCTTACCAGACACGTCAGAGCTTCAGGTGTATCGTTCCCTCTGGTCAGATTGGACTGAGCTTCAGTAACGAACAAGTCTGCTTTGTGAGTTGATTGATTTGTTAGCCAGTCATGCAAGGTGTGGGGATCAGGAAAGAAGAAAAGGCTGTTTGGAGTGAGATAGCCTTAGAAAGAAGATGAAAGAATTGGACCAGTTAAATCATTGTGTGGCAAGGGCTTTGTATTCTTGAAGAATTAAACAAAAGGAGCAGGGTTAAAATCTTTTGTTTGATTTTTTTTTTTTTTTTTTTTGAGACAGGTTCTGTCTATGTAATCCTGTCTGTTCGGAGCTGCCCACACTTTCAACCACTGATTGTCCGGCTCCCACAGTTGGAATCTTTTAAACATGCCACAGCTGTAAACATTAGAGGAGCAGAGGGCATGAGGGTTTTGATAATTTGTCAGGGAAATAGTGGAGTGAACAAACACTGCTGTCCACTTTATTTTCCTCTTAGGGTCAAACCTGCTGCCTGTATATGGCTGAGGTACTGTGGCAGCTACATTTTAAGGGAATTTTAGCTGGTCTGAGTTTACCTCATCCGACATTGATTTGTCAGCCAGATTGTGGGTGGGGTCAATAGCATCATAAACAAAGGGAACAGAAATGGTAGAGTAAGGATGGGTTAGTGTGTTTAGTACTCTTTAGCTTACTTTGAAATATCAAGTGGCCTTAATGAAGAATGAGACTTTTGTTTTTTCTAAACTTGAGTTAAGAGGTTAAGACTTGAAGCCCTGAGCTACAAAGTTGATTTAAGCCACATCATTTCAAAGGTTAATCCTAGACTATCCTGTGGTGGTGTAAAATAACGAATTCATAATAGTGGGAAAGAGATGGGATACCTTCAGTTCAGACATTCTGTTGAATGTCAACATTTTGGCTTGACCACCACCTGTGTTTTTAACCCTCCAGGTGGCCAAAACAAAGCTAATGAACAGGTATTACTAATGATACTAGTAGCCAATTAAGGTCAGGATCTCTGACAAGCATCATTCTACCCCCAGGTATTGTTTTTCAGTTAAAAGATAGAGACTAAAATAATGTGGCTGAGAGTTGCGCATGGTTAAGAGTACTTACTACTGTTGCAGAGGACCTGGGTTCAGCTGGCGGCTCACAGTTCCAGGGGATCCCCAGCTCTCTACTGGCTTCCACGGGCACCTGGTGTGCATGGGATGTGATGCACACAAACAGAATCACACACACCAGAAAAAGGAATCAGATCCCAGTACAGATGGTTGGGAGCCACCAAGTGGTTGCTGGGAATCAAACTCGGGACCTCTAGAAGAGCGGTCAGTGCTTTCAACCAGTAAGCCATCTCCACAGCCCCCAACAAAATGATTTTGACGCATAATTTAACCTAACACTGTTAAATAAATGTAAGTTGTATTGACTCCAGTTCCAGGACTCACATCATCTGAACATCAGTCAGCAGAATGCTCATGTATATAAAGTCTTGGTAAAGGCCGTCTGCCTCCCATGGCATTAAGTGACCTCTTGTTGGTTGACCCAGTGGCCTAGCATGCACAGAGTCCCTGGTTCAATCCCCAGCAGCAACCTGGTGTGGAGCATGCCTCCGATCATAGCACTGAAGGAGGTGGTTCAGGCAAGAGAATTAGAGGTTCAAGGTTGGGCTGGAGAAATGGTTTAGGGGTTAAGAGCACTGGCTGTTCTTAGAATGGTCCTGAGTTAAATTCCCAGCAACCACATGGCAGCTCACAACCATCTATAGCGAGATCTGGTACCCTCTTCTGGCATGTAGGCACACAGCCAGCCAGAATATTGTATAAATAATAAAAGTTCAAGGTTATCCTTGGCTACATGAGGCCCATTAGTGGCCAGCCTGGGCTTCATGAACCTTCTTAAGGGGTGAGCACAAAACTTACAGGTGTCTGCATGTGAATTGGGGCAACGTGGGTGCTTTAGGTCCCAGCCTCTGCTTAACTATTTTCAGACAGAATAATTTACAACTGTAGCTCATTTCAGTGGCCAGACCTTGGCACTCTAGCCTTAGAAGAATTTGAGTATGGCACAGTCAACAGCTGATTGAGAGGAACAGAAGGGACTAAGGATCATGTGATCTGGCTGATAAGCTGTCGGTTTTAGAGCCATGTTATAGTTACATCAGTTAAAAGTGGGGAGGACTGGTTAAGAGTGTTCATTTGGTTTGAGCATCCACCCCTACTGCTTGAGGTGGTTGTGTGTCCAGAGTGCTATAGCATCATAGCAAGCAGGACACCTTCATTTTCTGACAGTTGAATTTGAGAACGCAACAGTTATTCTGGAGTTGAAAATTGGGTGAGAATTGGAAGGATTTCTGGTTTTAAAAAACCATGAAGCTGCTGGATGAAGCGGCATGTCTGTTTGGTCCCAGCGTTTGGGAGACAGGCAGCCAGAGCTGCATAATGACAGCCTGTTTGAGAAGCTGGCCTTAGGCAAAGCTGTTTAACTTTTAGAGGAGGGAATGGTCACTGATCGCAAAGCTGCCCTCAAACTTGTAATCCTCCTGCTTCAGCTTCCATGCTGCTAAGTTTACAGGCCAGTGCCAACCTAGATCTCTGGAGGGGTTTTTGCTTTGGTTTTAGGGAGGTTCCTAATGGCGTGGTGGTGGCTTTGTCAGTTCTAGAAATCCCCGTGGTCCCTTCTGTTGTGAATTAGATGCTTTGCCATGTCTGAAGTTCTTAAGAGTGCAGAGTTCAGGTGTTACGCCTTTTAACTAACCAAAAGCTTTCAGATGCCGTTGTGAGCAGCAGGCAGTTTAGCATGGCTGATAACCTGCCATAGAAGTGATCCCCTGTTTTGTGTGGTGGGGAGAGCCCTGTCCCGCACACTCCGGGAAAACACCAAGGTTTGCGTTCCTTCTCCACAGACAGGCTTCTGAGGCTTCCTCTGTTGTTATTTAGCAAGTGGGCAATACACACAAAGTGCCATATACTGTATGTTATTATTTGGGGTAGGAGCTGTCTTTTGAACGTTGAGATTTATATTTGAGTGTTTTGCCTGCGTGTTTGTATCGAAAGTACCACACTCCTGAGTCATTGGGTGGTGTGAGACACTGTGGGTGGAAACTGAATTCAGGTCTTCTGGAAAGGCAATAAATGTCTTAAGGCTGAGCCATAAGACATTTTATTTTTTAGAAAGTACTTTATTGCAGGGCACAGTGAGCCAGTAACAGGTGGATCTCTGAACTCAAGGCTGTCTTGGTGGTTTACTAGAACTTTTTTCTTTGTTTTTGGTTTGTTTAGTTTTGTTTTGTTTTTTGGGGGATGGGGTTTCTCTGTGTGCCCCTGGCTGTCCTGAAACTCACTCTGCAGAGCAGGCTGGCCTTGAACTCACAGAGATCACCTGCTTCTGCCTCCCAGAGTACTGGGATTACAGGTGTGTGCCCCCATGCCCAGATTTTTCTTTGATTTCTCAAGGCAAGTTTTCTCTGTGTAGAGTAGACTAGCCTCTCAATCATCTTACTGCCGTTTCCTCCCCAGTCTGGGATTTCAGGTGGTAGAAAGTGAAGGACATCTGTCACAACCATATTTCCCAGAAGATATTGATGGTAGCTTTCCCTTTCTGCACCTAAACGTGTGCACATAAAAGTAGTTTTGTGTCATATCAGCTGTAGTTTTGTGGGGCAGCGTCTTATGCCTCACAGGCTAGCTTCAGACTCAGCCTGTAGCTGAGGATGGCCTTTGACTTCTGCCCTTCCTTGCGTCTGCCTATGAAGGGTAGCACTTCAAGTGTGTCCTGCCACATGCAATTTATATAGTGCTAACACAGGGCTCCAGCTGGCTGTGCTAGCAGGTGAGCTTCATTTGTCCCTTCACACAACTGTCCTGCCTTCGCTGGATGCCTGCCTGCCTTCGCGGTTGTGCTGTGCTTTCTCCACAACAGTCCTGAGGGGACCTCGTAACTTTGTTGGTTTCTTTAACATATCTTCAGTGGTTCAGGATAAAAGTCTAAATACTTGAGGGTCGTTGAGAAATCTTTTCTCTCTTTTCAGCAAAGAAGAAGAATAAGAAGGGGAAAACCATCTCCCTGACAGACTTTCTGGCTGAGGATGGTGGGTCTGGTGGAGGAAGCGCCTATGTCTCCAAACCCGTCAGCTGGGCCGACGAGACAGACGATCTGGAAGGAGACGGTAATTTCCTGTTGTTCTCCTTAGAACCATCAGTGCACTTCAGATTTATTTTACTGTCTTGTTTGTGATTGGAAATGGTCTTACTTTATAGAACCCAAAATTTTTGTGTGTTTTAAGGTGTTGAGTTTAACCTCTGGTTGACTCTGAGACTAAAGTGAACGTTCCAACTAGCCTACATGCTAGTCCTGGCTGTTTTAGTAAGATTGAGTGGCTACATGTGGTGTTGCACACCTTCAGTACCAGCTCCTGTCTGTTACTGGAGACGCTGAATGCACAAGGCTAGCCCAAAAGACACATTATTGACTCTTCTGTATTTTCCCACATGATTAGTTAGTTCCCGTTCTTTCCCACATTCCATTTTCACTTCAGTTTAAGATTACGCGACATTCTGCCTGCATGTGTGCCTGTGTGCCAGAAGAGGGCACCAGAGCTCAGTTTAGATGGTTGTGAGCCACCATGTGGTTGCTGGGAATGAACTTGGGACCTTTGGAAGAACAAACGGTGCTCTTAACCTCTGGCCCATCTTTCCAGCCCCGAGTATAACATCTTACACCTAGAAGTCTTGTGTTTCCTTCAGTTGGTTAATTGGGCTGTGATCTCACTAGGAAGGCCATAGAGGTCTTCTGCTTCTGGTCTTCTGTGCCCGGCTTTGTTTTTGATTGAGGTGTATCAGTTTCTGCTTTTCTTGTTAACTTGGTGTGTATTTCAGACCGGGTCACTTTGCAGCCCTGTCTGACTTTTAGGGTTTTAGAGGTCTGCTCATCTACTCTCCAGTACTAGCATTCAACAGCACACCGGGCTCAGAACTTTTTTGTAATTACTAGGTTTTCATCGGGCTAAGCCCCCCTCCCCCAATCTTAGATTGTGTGTGACCTATTTTCATAACAGGATATTTTAAAGAATATTTTATATTCTTTAAATGCTGAAATTAAGTACAAATTTGGTGACCAGGACTAGTTGGGGTTTTTGCTTGTTTGTGTTTTGGGGAAAGGTAAGCCTTGAAGAAAGCCTGGTGAAGTGATACATGTCTGACCGTTGGGAGGTACGGACAGGAAGACCTCTCAAGCCTAGCTACAACACACTGTCTCCAAAGGAGTGGGGGTGGGGCAGGAAACACCAGGTCTAGCCCAATAGAGCGAGTGTGAGGGTGGTGGCCCACCTGCCTGTTACCACGGCGGGTGGATCTCTGAGTTTGAGGCCAGCCTGCCCTACAAAGGGAGTGCAGGTCAGCCAGGGCTACAAGAAAAGCCATGTCTGAAACCAGTAATAGCTAATATGTGTGGAGTAAAAAGATCCTACTCTAATAATTGGCCATCAAATTATTGTCCAGAACCTGGGTTAAATTTCCTATAGACTGCAGAACAGTGTCACAGGCTTGTCAGGTTAAAGTGGCTCTAATAACATGAGGTTTGTGGCACGTGGTATTAAATGCCTGGTATGCGGTCAGAAAGCAGCATTCTTTTAAAGTGGGCTGGGCCTTCAAAGGCCTTGAGATACATAAAAATAGTGAGTGTTCATTACTTTTTGCTTTTTGTTCACTCTCCTTTTTTTAAGCTTTATGTGTATGGATATTTTGCTTGTGTACCTGCTGACTCCCCTGGAGACAGGCTTACAGCTGATTGTGAGCCACCATGTGGGTGCTGGGAGCTAACCCTGACCCTGGAGGAGCGGGGGGCCCTGCGCCATCTCTCCAGTTCACTCTTGTTCACTCCTGATTAAAACACTGGTTTTGCATTACTAAAGCACACCCATTGTTTTTGTCTTTTGCTTCGGTGATATAGCCTCATTTTGCCTTGGTTTGGTGTTGGCAGGACTCTGGCTCTATAAGGGAGTACTCCACTGATTCTCCTTGTTTTGTTTTAGTCCTGTATGTGTATGGATTGTGGGGGTTGATGGGGTTTTGTGTGCAGGGTTTCTGTGTGTAGCCTGGCTGTCCTAGACTCACTCTGTAGACCAGGCTAGCCGTGTGCTCAGATCTAGATAAAGAAAAAGGTATGTGCCGCTATCATGCAGTGTGTCTGGTTTTGTTTAGTTTTGTTTTGTTTTATGATACAAGATTTCTTTGTATAGTTCTGACTGGCCTGGATTCGCTGTGAATATCAGGCTGCCTTCACACTTTGAGCCAGCCTCTGCCACTGTGCCTGTTAGGTTTTGGGGTTTTAAGACTGATTCTGGAACCATCTTGCTCACTCACATGATCCTGCTGTCTCGGGCTACCGTGCGCTCTGCCATGTCCGAATCTCACTCCCTCTGTCTACTCTTGTGCCCTAGTGTCCACAGCGTGGCACAGCAACGACGACGATGTGTACAGGGCACCGCCAATTGACCGCTCCATCCTTCCCACTGCCCCACGGGCTGCGCGGGAACCCAACATCGACCGCAGCCGCCTCCCCAAGTCGCCACCCTACACTGCTTTCCTGGGGAACCTGCCCTATGATGTGACTGAGGACTCCATTAAGGAGTTCTTCAGAGGATTGAATGTAAGCATCTGAATGGCCGACTTGATGGCGTAGTAGCTGACGTAAGCATCGCGGGGTGGGCCAGTGCCTTGAATAAGAACGGAAGGCATGAGCTGGAGGCCAGCCTGGTCTAGAGAGTGAGTCCAGGACAGCCAGGGCTATGTTTCTAAGAGTTGAGTTCATGTGATTTGGGGGGTATGGGCTATGGAATATGTGTCTTTAATCCTTCTGTGCCAATTTTTTCCCTTAGAGACATCCAGGTTATTGTATTTTCTCCAGAGAAAGTCTTTACATATTTACTGATGACTCTGTTTTGGGCCGTTTGCTTGCTTCCCTCTCATTTACTTGTCTCTCTACTCTTTCAGATCAGCGCTGTGCGCTTACCACGGGAACCCAGCAACCCAGACAAGCTGAAAGGCTTTGGCTATGCGGAGTTTGAGGACCTGGATTCTCTCCTCAGTGCTCTGAGTCTCAATGAAGAGGTAAAGAGATTAACAGTGAGGGTGAGGGATAGGCAGTCTTTGCTTATCAAGCAGACCCAGGCCGTAAACGTGATGTCATTTGAAGTACACTGATTTGTGTTAGTTGAGAGAAACACTTTGATGGATTTTAGGGAGGAACCCAATGTATTTCTATTAAACCTACTTTATATCAGCTCTCAGGTTCTACTTTTCAAAATAAACTGCCTTTATAAAGGCAGATAGAAATATAAACCAGTTTATGCGAAAGTGTATTTTTTTTTAACTCCAGAAATCTCTGACCAAATTTCATAGTCTAAACTTTTTGTATACTTGTAAATAAACAGCTCTTAGAAATATTTTCACTGAATAATGGTTAAATGCCATAAGCTGTATCGGGTAGGGATAAAAAATCATGGATACAGCCAGGCATCCTTGTTCGTGCCTGTATATCAGCAGTTAGTCAACCTTTTGGAAAGGGGAAATCAAGGTATCTTGAACTGAGTTACACAAAATAATACTGAGTGAAAAAAAAAAAAAAACCTGTGCAGTTGTAGATAACCATCTCCGTTGTTCTGTTCCTGTGTTGTTGGCTATTTGAAGAAAATTGCTTTACCACCAGTCATGACAGATTAGCTGTGTCTTAATTGTCTGTTTTTTTTTAAGCTGCCTTCCTGTGTGTGTGTGTGTATTTTTTTTTTTTTTTCCTAGGCAGGCCTGGAATTTGGAATGACTTTTGTAATAGTTTATGGCTAGTTTTGTTAATTCTTCTAAGTTTTTATAAGGGCTTTTCTTTTTCTTCTTTGGGTGTTTTGAGACAGGGTTTCTCACAGGACAACCGTGGCTGTCTTGGAACTCATTCTGCAGACCAGGCTGGTCTTATACAGAGATCCACCTGCCTCTGCCTCCCAAGGATTTAAGGCATGTGTTGCCACCGCTTGGCTTTATAAGGGATTTTTAAGCTAACAAGGGTCAGTTAATAGGGTCCTATGCTCTCAGTCTCTAGGTAACAGGAGAATTCGAGTGGACGTTGCTGACCAAGCACAGGATAAAGGTAAGAAAACTGGTAGAACAATTTGGTGTAGTGGTCCTGGAGAGGTGGAGAGTCCTGTACTGACAGTTCTTAACCAGTCTTGCTCCGCTTTAGGCAGTGTTAAGATTTGCCTCAGGTGAAGGTGTTACTATGGATACCTATGAGTAGCTATGACCCAGAGATTTATCCTCTCCACATGAGATTTCAAAGCACTGGCTAGCCCTGACCATGAATCCATAACTACAATTGCTACCTAACAGTTGAGCTTTAATATGATAGAGATAAACGTTAAATTAATAAAATATATTTGAGGAAAAGAATGGGTCAGTTACTTCGAGAGAGAGCAACTGCAAGGCCTGGGCCACCTTGTGGTGCTTGTGCGATAGACAATGAGAGTATGAGGTGTGGCGAGATGGGCTGTGTCTTGGTAAGCTAACTTGTTTGTTTTTCTGTCTTCAGACAGGGATGATCGTTCTTTTGGTCGAGATAGAAATCGAGATTCTGACAAAACAGACACAGACTGGAGGGCCCGCCCTGCCACAGACAGCTTTGATGACTACCCTCCTAGAAGAGGCGACGACAGCTTTGGAGACAGTAAGTTCAGATTTTCAGATCGCTTCTTGGGTCTGTTTGGTAATGGGACATTAGGTTAGAAACTGAGCGATTTACAAAGATTCTGTGATGTGTTGGGGGTATTTGTTTTGATAATATAAATCATTGACAAATGGGGGAAAGGAATTTGATAAGCTGATGAAAAATGTTAACCAAACAAAAAGTGCACACATGTCTTTTTATAAAGAAGGGTGAGTTGGAAAGAGGTGGCTCAGTCAGTCAGCTAAGTGTAAAGTAGTCCTCACACAAGCAGGAGGGCCTCAGCTGGGCTCTTAGTAACACTGTTAAAGAGCCAGATGAGGGAGGTAAAGGTAGATCTAGAACAAGGTGCTATTGAGGAGCAACTACTTGAGACTGCCCTATACGCACACAGACATGAAGTCTGAAAAATAAGCTAATTGCTTTTTCTCATGTCATCAGGAAGATTCTGTATTTATAGCACAGTGTGCGTGTAATAGCATGCAATAGCAAAAATAAATTTAAAACTAGGGAAAAAACAAATGTGAATAATACTGTATTGGGTTATATTTTTTTAGGTGGTCTCACTATGTAGCCCTGGCTGGCCTGGGACTCGATCTTCCTCTCTAACCCTCCTAGGTATGGAGATTAAAATTGTGTGCCTCAACACCACCTTAAGATTTTATTTCTGGGCTGGAGAGATGGCTCAGAGGTTAAGAGTGCTGGCTGTCCTTCTAAAGGCCCTGAGTTCAATTCTCAGCAACCACATGGTGGCTCACAACCATCTATAATGTGATCTGATGCCTGTTTGCGTGCAGGTGTACGTGCAGACAGAACACTGTATGCATAATAAATGAATAAAGTTTTTTAAATAAAAGATTTTATTTCTGTCAGGTGTGGTGGTGCACGCCTTTATTCCCAGAACTCTGGAGGCAGGAGCAGATGGATCTCAGAGCCTGGTTTACAAAGCAAGTTCCAGTACAGCAAAATAAATATAAATAATTAATTGTGGAGGGGATGCACGCCAGCACAATGTGCACAGAGGGCGTTGGCTACTCCTGAGCTGGAGTTGTGACTCTCCAGCCTTCTGCAGGAGCAGTGTGCATCTCTTTTTTAAACAGTCTGTTTTCTTTCCTTTTTGTGGGTCCTAGGAGTCGAACTCAGATGGTCAGGCTCACGGAGGTGGGAGCCCTGGTCTGCTGAGCTGTCTCGACCCTCGTGCTAAGCTTTTTGAAGCGGTCTTATT
This sequence comes from Pachyuromys duprasi, assembly GCA_028658305.1. Lineage (NCBI taxonomy): Eukaryota > Metazoa > Chordata > Mammalia > Rodentia > Muridae > Pachyuromys > Pachyuromys duprasi. Next base: position 1,424,389 of record CM053752.1, on the reverse strand, counting down.
TAGTATCGAGCACAAAATCCCAGCTGTGTTGTGTTTTATGCTTACATGTATTTAAAGGTCATTGGAGAATTTGTTGTGGGATATTTAGAGACTTTCATCACCCTACCCACCATTCATCAGGGAAGTGCCTGTCAATGTTTTGTGTGGTTGGGGCGGTGACAAGAAGTGGCCTTGACCTCTATCCTCTGCTCACACCTCCAATGTGGTAGTTGGAGTCTCCAGTGTGCTGGGCAAGCATTCTGAGCAAGCTCCAGACCCAGCACACATGGGGCGGGGGGGGGTCGGTGTTTTGTTTAAGAAGTATTTCAGGATTTTTAACTCAGTACAAATGGTTCTGGTTTGGAGGTGTGGTTAAACTCCATAAAAGTGAATCATAGTGGGTAGAACTCATTAAATCAAGTTCATCTAGTAAGCTGACACTATCAGCTGTTGGGAGGGCAGTGGTGTTACCTAACATTCTTTTCTTTCTAGAGTATCGAGATCGTTACGATTCAGACCGGTACCGCGATGGCTATCGGGACGGGTATCGGGATGGCCCACGCCGAGACATGGAGCGCTATGGGGGCCGGGATCGCTATGATGACCGAGGCAGCAGAGACTATGACCGAGGTGAGGTGGTCACAGTAATGCTCTGGGAACACACTTGTTAGGAATGCCCTTTCCGTGTGACCACAACTTGAGGTCTGTTGTAGGCTATGACTCCAGGGTAGGCAGCGGCAGAAGAGCGTTTGGAAGCGGGTACCGTAGAGATGACGACTACAGAGGAGGTGGGGACCGCTACGAAGACCGCTACGAGAGGCGGGAAGACCGGTCTTGGGGCTCCAGGGACGACTACTCCCGAGACGACTACAGGCGTGATGACAGAGGTACTTACTGGCTCGCTGTAAACAGTAGGGAAGGGAAGGACAGACCCTTCTGTTCCCCTGTATTCTAAGTGAAGAAAGTGAAAGTCCCAGCCAGTAAGTAGTTGGTGTGGTAATGTCAAAAACAGATATTACTGTCTATGTTAGTGGTGAAATTTTGGGGAGCCTATTCTAGAAATTATGCCCCTACTTGCTGAAACAAAGCACTGTCACACTCAGTTTTCACACGTACCATCTGAAAGACTGCTGTTGTGTCTGTAATTATCTGGCAGCTTGTAATGAATGTTTGGTCAAGAGCTTCATAGCCACCTCTGAGAAAGAACGGTAACTCACAAGTGAGCAAAGGGCTGTCCTAGACTATGTGGTGTCTTCCCCTTCCTTCCACATGTTGGAAGGTACATGTTCAGTCTTCAATCCCATAGCTGTTAGCCACCTGAAAACCTTCACTGAACAAAGGTTGAAGTGCTATCTTAAAGGTTCCAACTGCCAGTGGCACACACATTTAATCCCAGCACTTGGGGGCCAGAGGCAGAATAGAGCTCTGTGAATTCTAGGCTCGCATGGCTATCCATGTGTTTGGAGAGATATGTGTACATTCATACATTTAATACATATACTTGTATGCCCACGTGCATGGAGGTCTGAGGACAATCGTGGAGTCTGGCTTTCTGCCATGTAGAGCCAGGAAATAAAGTCCAGTGGTCAAGTAGCAGCAAGTGTCTTTACCTGCTGGGTCGTCCCACCAGCCTGTCCTTAATGTGAACATACTCTTGACAAACTTAATATGCAGTATTGTTTTTAAATCTGATTCTCCTACCAAATTTACATAGAGACCATCACCTGTTGTAGCTTTTTGCCTAACACTTAAATATCCATATGCTTTGGGAGCTGTTTGATTTTTGTCAGTACGTGGACATGTTACAGGAGAAGGAAGAACTAATGGGAGGAACAGTGGAGGTTGGTAAATTATATTCACTCCATTGTCTACTCTGCCAGATACTGGCTTATGTTTTCTGAGCCTCTTTATCTTAAACGTAATGCCTCCGTGACAAAGTTGGGCAGATGAGAATGTTTTGAAGTTGTAGAAACTGCTACCTTATATCCCACATGGAAGATCTGAGATGGTTCGGTGATACAGTGTTTCTATGCGAGCCAGAGGACCAGAACACTGTTGCAACCCCACATAAAAAGCAAAAACCCGGGCAGTGGCTGAGCAGTTAAGCATACTTGGTGCTGATGTAGAGAACCTAGGTTCAGCCCTCAGCACTCGTGTGTTGGTTCACAACCACCCATAACTCTAGCTCTGCTGGATCTGTTCTCTTGAGACCTCAGAAGGCACCAGGGACACGTGTGCTAAATACTATTCATAAGTTCATCTGAAAGTGAAGACTAGGCAAGTTTGTAGTCCTAGTGCTGACAAGGTAGAGACAAGCAAGTTTGGTGCTCACTGGGCAGGCATCCTACCAAGTGCACTAGTGTGGGATGTGCAGTAGCTAAATAGAATAGAATTTAGTCACACACGTGAAGGCCGTGCAAGTGGGTGTGTGTTGTTTTGTTGCCTCCCAGGCTTCCTTCCTAGTCACTATGCCTTTCATAATCAGTTTTCTGGACTTAGGATGTAACCTAACATATGAGGCCCTGCTTTTCATCCTGATCAAGGGTAGAAAAAAAAACTTTATTAAGTTTTAGGTTTATTTTGAAAGTACTCTGATAATTTGGAGGGGGTGGGAACAGACTAAGAATTCATACAAAAATCTTAACTAGAGGGTCCCTTGGCTGGGGAAATAGCTTCGTCTATAAAAGTACCTGCTGTGCCCTGCAGGTAACCAGAACGTGGGGTCAGACCTCTAGCACTAACATTTTTAAGAATGGTAAGCTGGTGTGTTCACCTGCACCTGTATTTTGGGGTAGTTGAGTGTATACAGGTAGATTCCTGGAGCTCTCTGGCCTTCACATTCTTGTTCTCTTTCATGGACACACACCTCTAGGATCTTCCCTGTCATGCTGCGACAAGGTCCTGATAGTTTGTTGAAGATGCTTGTCTCCAGACCAGATCTTTGAGCAAAACCATAGGAGTTGTGTCTACAGTCTGGCTTTCAGCCGTCACCTTCTGACGGTTTGGAAACTGTTACTTAGAGTTTCATTTAACTTAGGTCCCCCCCAAAGACCCAAACTGAACCTAAAGCCTCGGAGTACTCCTAAGGAAGATGATTCCTCTGCTAGCACCTCCCAGTCCAGTCGAGCGGCTTCTATCTTTGGAGGGGCCAAACCTGTTGACACCGCAGCCAGAGAGAGAGAGGTAGAGGAGCGGCTGCAAAAGGAGCAGGAGAAGCTGCAGCGGCAGCTGGAGGAGCCCAAGCTGGACCGCAGGCCCCGGGAGAGGTGCGTGGACCGCGGGGGGCTTCACTGGTCACCTCCTTCCTATGACCCGTGGATGTCCTAAGTTTGGGGCGGGGGGCATTCTTCAGGGTGCCAGGCAGACACTAAAGACTTGCTGTGCCTTCAAGCTTTCACAGATTTGTGCTAGTCTCACCATAAATAAACATTGGTGGCCCTTCATACAGAAGTTTGTGAAAATAGACTTACCCAAGCCTTTATTACTGTGTTTGTATGGCATGCATAGGTCAGAACGGCTGTGTGGGTCCTCAGACTTGGCCCTTTCCCACCAAGTCATCTCACCAGCCCAACATAATGTTTTATAAAGAAGATAACCAGCTGAGCATGGTGAGAGACATCCTTGGGAGTCAGAGGCCAGCTCATCTCTCCATGTCACTAACACAAAGAGAAGTTTCCTGTCTGCTTTAGGAAGGCTGTCAAGTAAAAGCCCACGAGGGTGAACTAAGTAGAAAATAGAAAGTGCTATAAAATTATTGATTATCATGATAATGCATACCTGTAATTTCAGCATTAGGGCTGAGGGGAAAGAATTGCTATGAGTTTGTCATTAAAGATGGGCTTCATATATGTTGCATGACCTTGTCTTTTAAAAAAAAAGCCATAAACAAGATTGTCTTTAATTTTAAAGAGCCTCACAGGCCTGTCCAGAAATCACTGAAGCTGGACAGGCCTCGGACTCATGCCGCCTGCTGCAGTTGACCAGCATGACCCCTTGGCCAAACAACACCTGCTTGTTTATTATTGGTAATTAGTATATTCACACACACATTCCCTGTCAGCATGTGTACCTGCATGGCAGAAGAGCTCACCGGATCTCAAATGGGTGCTAGGAATTGAACTCAGGACACCTGGAAGGGGGGCAGACAGCACGCATAGGCATGGAGCCATCTCTCCAGCCCGTTTTATGTTTCTTTCTGTTTATTACAAGGAATAGTAAGAATTGTTGGGTATTTCTGTTTGTTTTGTTTTCTTTGAGGCATGATCTCTTAGTTCTGACTGCTAGAGCCAGAGTAGCCTCAGACTCGGGTCTGTCTGCCTCTCTCTCCTAGAGTGTCGAGTGTTAGGATTAAAGGTATGTGCCACTGTACCCAGCACAAAAGTCTGATTTTAGAATTTATTAGGAAAGCTCAGCAGCGTTCTGTGCAAACAACTTTTAAGAGTTGTGATCAGGTTGAAGGAGGCTAACGTAGAAACCTGGAGTGGTCTGAGGACATTTGATAAGGCCATGTGACAAGATCACAGGGCTGGTTGGTGATGGGGGTCTGTGTGGCTAAGCTGAGCACCTAAGTAAAAGGGCTGGTCCTGCTGTCCTGCTGGCATGCACTTTCAAAGGAAGGGTTTTGTAGAGACAAGCACAAATGGAGGTGGTTGTTGGTCAGTGCTGTCTAAGAAAGACTTGTCAGGCCTGGAAAGATGGTTCAGTGGTTAAGAACACTGCTGTTCCTCCAGAGGACCCGGGTTTGATTCCCACCACAGCCATCTATAACTCCAGTTCCATGGTCTACACGCACCAGGCATACAAATGGTGTAGGCACACATGCAGGGAAAGGGTATAAAAAATTAAGCAAGGTGGATAGCTTCTAAGGAACTGTCCCAAAACAGTCTTCTGGCGTGCACTCACCAAAATACATATATATTTATAGAAGTTAATTTCTATAAACTATGTATCAGCTTTGTGGTACCCTTACATGGACTGAACATCCTTATTTTGTCTTTTTTTTTTTTTTTTTTTTTTAACCTCTTGTGTGCAGACACCCAAGTTGGCGAAGCGAAGAAACTCAGGAAAGAGAACGGTCGAGGACAGGAAGTGAGTCATCACAAACCGCGACCTCAGCCACATCCGGCAGAAGTAAGTCTGACCGGGGGATGCAGCAGAACTCCTTTTTCCATGACCAGCGTGTGCAGGCACTTTGCAGTGTTAGATGCAGTCTTGTTTGTGTCCTTGAGTACATTACACTGGCCCTGAGCCCAGTGATGCTCAGAAGGTCTTGAGTTAGTGAGGGCTGATGGGTTTTCACATCTCTACAAAAGCCTGAAGAGCAAGATCTGTTAATTTTCTCTAAAAAGAGTGTTTGACTGTTAGATTTGCCTTGTTTTTGTTGGTAGTAGTTTTTTTTGGTAGAGATAATGGTGATGGTTTGGTTTGATTTTTCAAGACAGGGTTTCTCTGTGTAGCCTTGGCTGTTCTGGGCTCACGTTGTAGACCAAGGTGGCCTCAAACTCATAAGAGATTGGCCTGCCTCTGCCTCCCCAGTGCTGGGAAACCATATATAAGCCTCCTCGCCCAGCTGGGGTTTTTTTGTTTTGTTTTGTTTTTATTGTTGTTTATTTTCTTGTTTTTGTGGAGGAGTGGGGACTGCTGTCATGATAGAAGGGCAGACGAGAACTTGGAGCAGTCTTATTTTCTCCATGAGTGAAGTCATCGTTGAGCTCTGGAGGTTAGCAGGTTTTGGTGACAAGAGACCATACCTTTTGTGCCATCTTGCTAGCCCCTATTTTCTGTGTCACCATTGTATGTTGTTTTCTCAGAGACACCTTATTAGCACTGGATTTTGAGCTCTTCAAAGCAGTGTCCTTGAGGGTCATTCCTTCTCACTGCTTGCTCACTGGTACAGCCAGTGTCCTGGGCAACTCATTACAGCATTGCTTTCCTACTGTGACCCACTGTTGCTTAAGTTCACAAATCTTCAAGTTTACTTGTACTTGAGTATTTTAAAACAGCCCAAGACCAAAGTGATTTGTAAATTGAGCCAAGTGTTGTAAGAGTTTTCTGAAAATGTTTGTCCTGTGTAGTAGCCCGGTAACATGATGTAGTGCTCCTTCTGGGTAGGTTAAGTGTGCCGTTGGTTTGTGTGGCCACTTTGGTAGAGCTTATGCTTCAAACGTAGGAGACACCTGGCAAAGAAGGCTCTGTGGTTCCGGAGTATTTCTGTAAATGCAAGTATCTGTTCTTTGTTCCTGTGTGAAGGCAGTTGTCTCCCAGTCTCTTGTCTGTCAAGCTGGAATTGAGCTTTGATTGCAAGTCCCATTCACGTGTGTATGTCTTCCCCAGTTAAGGCCATCCTAACACTGACAGGCATATAAGCTGTAATTCTAGAACAAAAAAAAGGAGCCAAATTAGTCTCTACTAAAAAAGGAATTGGTGTGCTGTTGCAGTCCAGATGAACAGTCTACAGTGGTGTCTCTTCCCCCCTGACAGATACACGAAGGAGAGAGAGTGAGAAGTCTCTAGAAAATGAAACCCTCAATAAAGAAGAAGACTGTCACTCTCCAGCCTCTAAACCTCCTAAACCTGATCAGCCCCTAAAGGTAATGCCAGCCCCTCCACCAAAGGAGAATGCGTGGGTGAAGCGAAGCTCTAACCCTCCTGCCCGATCTCAGAGCTCAGACACAGAGCAGCCGTCCCCTACAAGGTGAGTAGGCCTGCAGCAGCAGCTGCTTACCTGGTGGTGCCCTGAGGGGCCGACCTTTGTAGTGTTGCAGGCGAGCTTGCCTCCTTCGTTTACTCAGTTTTCTCAAAACAAGCTCTTTTCTTGATTTTCATTAGCCAGTTGACATTACTTTGATGGGTTGAAATCAGCTATGATGGGAGTATTTACCACCAAGATAGGTGGACATGCTTTGCCCTGGGACACACTGTCCATGCTTAGTGACTGAAGAACCTCTTAAATTTTCCCAATTTTTGCAAACAGGCTCAGGCTAAGCTCTGATTTGAGTGAAAGTGACTGCTGTCAGTATCTTTCTTACGCTGTAATCGCATGAGGGCATCTCTGTAAAAGCAACTACTACATTCAGAAAATGGTTTAAGCTTGTGTTGTCTTCCTGTGGAAACTGATGGCTGATTGCTTGCTTTTTTCTAGTTGTGGAGGGAAAATAGCCCCAGCTCAATCCTCTGAGGAAGGACCATCAAGGAAAGGTGAGCCCATGCCGAGAAGTAGCTGTTTTTTAACCCAGTTAAAGCTTTGAATGCAAACACGTCCAGGGCTTACACACCAGTTCAATTCCCAGCACCAGCGCGGTGACTCACAGCCATTCCTCCCCCAGTTCCTTGCCGGGTACTCGATGCCCTTTCCCTGCCTCCACACATCAAGCATATGTGCCACACACGTGCAGGCAGTATACATGCCAAGGAATTTTTGTTTGGTTGGTTTTTGTTTTTGAGGCAGGGTTTCTCTGTGTAGACCAGGCTGGCCTCAGAACTCACAGAGGTCATCCTGCCTCTTGAGTGCTGGGATTAAAGGTGTGACCACCATTGCCTACAAGAAGAAATGTTTTAAATGAAAGATTTTTGGGGTTTCACAGGGATGTTTTCATGCATGTGCACGATGTGCTTCATGCACAGTTGTCATTGCAGCCCTACGCGCTTCTCCTGTCTCCTTCCTTCCTGCCGGCCCCTTTCCTAACCTCTGTTGCGCGTTCATGGCTTTTCCAGGGGCTGGCCTCCTGGACTCACTGAGGATTGTAAGTGCTGGCACCTCAGTACGTCATCTGCCCTTCCCATCTCAGGCTTTAGCTGCCTCAAGGGTTAACGGGTTTTGACTCTGTTTTATGCCCTTGTTTGTTTGTTTGTGTTTCTTTGTTGGGGGGGGGGACTCTGGACAAGTTTTGCAGTGTTGATTAGGCTGTCCTGGAATGTACCCAGTAAGTAATGTTCTTTTCCTGCCAGTAGAGGGCAGGAATAGCCTCCTTTAAAAGTACTTGAAACTGCCTCTTTCCTGGTAAAGCCTGCCTTTGTGGGGAAATTAATTGGACTAGAATTAACATGTCCATCCCAGTTGGAAATAATCACCATTAGCAAGCTAAGGTCACAATGGCACAGTCCAGCCCTTGTCCTTGTTGCTTTTCCAGGTGGTCTTCACTGCAGTAGGAAGGCCTTGGGCTGGTTTGGAGTGGTGTTACTTTTCCTTAATACGTGTTTTCTTCAGCTTAAAGGAAAGCGAGGGCAGGGAGCTAGGTCACTTTATCTGCCTTGAATGTGGTTTCACATTTCTGCTTTAACAGATGAAAATAAACTAGATGGAGGGAGTGCCACGAAAGGCCAGGCTGGGAGCTCCAGCCGCAGCCCCGGAGACGGGGGGAGCAAAGACCACTGGAAGGAGTTGGACAGGTACGTGGATTTTTCTCCTCACGTTTGTGAGTCTGTTGATAGATGCAGGAGTCTTTGTGAAGGTCTTTGCTTTCCCCAGCATTGCCAGGTCTACTACTGTGAAGAAACTAGACTTGCGGTTATATGTGGGGACTCTAACAGTAATGTGCTATGTGAGGAATAAGGGTCTGGGCTATTGTTTCTACAGGAAAGACGGCAAAAAAGATCAGGACTCCAGATCTGCACCTGAGCCAAAGAAATCTGAGGAGACTCCAGCCTCCGTAAGTGTCGTGTGCTGGCTCCTCTCCTCTCGGCTTTGCATGAGACTCTTTCTTGACACTAGAGGAATTGGAAATGAGCTATCAGTGTTTGTTCGAATTAGTGAGAAAAGCTAAGGTGGGCTTTTTGTTTTTGAGACAGCTTTCTCTGCTTTCAGAAAGAGGATGTGTATGGCTTGTGAGTTCACGTGTGTCCTGGACCCTAGAACATGCTACCCACAGAGGAATGGCTGTGGTCTGGACTTCTCGTTTATGCCAGAGCAGTGACACTCTGCTTCTAGGTTTCGGTAGGAGGATTCTGAGCTCCCATTACCCTGTCCCTCTCTGTTGACAGAAGTTCAGTTCTGCAAGCAAGTACGCTGCTCTCTCTCTGGACGGTGAGGATGAGGATGAGGGGGACGGCCACACGGAGTAGATGTCCACCCCCTGTGCATTCTCCTGGTCTCCATCCCGGAACATTCGAGAGCACATCAAACCTCTATCCAGACAAGACAAATAAACTCACCGTCTCCTGAAGACCTTTCTTAACTTTTTTTTAAATGAAATGAAATTCTTTTGCATGCTGCTGCAGCCTTTTAAAGCATTGACGTACTGGAGAATCACCATGGTGGCCAGAGATGTGGCCGCTGCTTGTGAATGGGGAGGTTGGGTGTTCTGATGATACCAAGCAGTTACCTGTGCTGCCTAGTGCCTGGGGCTCCATTCAACAGAAACGCAGTGACGGTGCGGCTTGTCACACCAGTGAGGCCGTGGAGATAGGTGCAAGGAGGAGTGAGGTTTCTACCTTTTAATTCTTACCTGATGGTGGCACCGATGAATCCCCAAACAGTACCTGAATAAATTTCTATCCTTAGAAGGTAGATTTAGTCTCTCAAGTTGTTTTAGTCTCCAGGAGGCTGCCAGCCCTTCTACTTTAATTCTGAGTTAACTGGGCCAGCCTAGGGGGAAATGTTTTATTTTTTTTACCCCCTAAGGGGGTAGTTGGGAGTGAGTCTACAGGCCACTAACAAGTAGTACCGCTTGGGGACCAAAATGAATGGGAAACTCAAATCGTGGTTTGAAAAGCTTTGGGGCGGTGATCGATTATTTTATCCCAAGTAGTGAGGGAAGTGGTGTGACCTCCAGTGAACACATGGATAGAATGGGCATTCGTGGATGAGGAAGCACTATGGGGTAGTGGGAAGTTCCAGCCCTGTGTGTCCTGGTTTTGCCCCTCTAAACACTGTCCTCTCTAAAGGCTCAAGCATACCCACATTCTTTCAAAACCTTGCCACTCTGGTCATCTCGTGTTCTTGATGGTGCTGTCAGCTTCCCAAGAGCAGCCTCTAAGTCACACACCTGCTCCCGCAGACTTTTATCTTGGCCGCCAGAAGCTGCGGCCTGAGGAATCGCTGTTTTTCTAAAGCAAACCAGATCTGTGGTGTCCTTGGTTCCTGCCCGTCTGCCTGCTCCTGCTGCTTTCTCCCCTTGGGGGTAAGGGTACTTCATTGATGGGCTGGGGGTGAGTTAAGTTGGAGGTCTTCCACCTTGACTGGGCTATTTGTGGTTTCTATAAGTTCCCTTCACTAGAACCCCATGCCGGCGCTTGGGTTTATAATGTATGTGACCTAGACTGTGGTTTTCTGCTTAGAGTTGGCTTCTTGACTCCTCAAGAATAAAGGATAATGCGAAGAAGTATTGAACAGGGTCCTGATTTCTCTTGCAGCACAGTAGCTTGACCTGTCTGCTTTGATGTGAGGGGTCAGCTCCAAAGATGGCAAGCTTCCTGTGTGGGAAGTCAGGACCTGCAGACAAATGATACCTTGGTCTCAATGTGAAGTCCTCGGCCTGCTGTGCAGGAGCATTGGTGTGCTGCAGCAGTGGGCGTAGATCACTCATGCAGTGGATTTGATTGCCTAGTAGCTTGAAGTGGGCTTTTACAGAGATACCCACAGTTGAATGAGTTTTTAAAAACCATTGGTTGTAGACAATGAAAAGGTAGTTTGCCCTCTTCTTGTCTATTTCCCTTCCAGATAGTTGCATCCAAAAGAAAGCTGTTTTGTCCCACTCTCCTCCTTTGCTCCTCTGTTAAAATTAAAACAGGGGTTGACTTATGTCCCGCTCCTGAATACATGTAAAATTTGTACAAAAATATCTTCTATGAAAATGATTTGTAATCTGTAGACATTACTTGGGAGATGTCTTGAGATGTAAATCCCATCCTTTGGGTTGAGGGTTTTTTTGTTTTTCTCCAAATAAATCCAGTCTTTAAAGTTGATAATGCTGAAATTTTTCTGGTATTCCCTGTGCTTTGTTGTTCTCGCCTCCCTGTGAACAGCTCTCTCCTTCCCCCATCTCCGGTCCTTTGGTTTTGCATGGCAGAGGGTTGTGGACCTCAGTATGTCCTCGTCTGCTCCAGCCCCCAGCATTGTTTTTGCGAAGTGCTAACACCTGAGTCTGAGTCCACCGGGCCAAGTGGTGCCATCCACACTGTATGCAGTAAACTGCCATGGAGCAATTCATATGGACCGCTGTCCTTCATGAGATACCTCAGATTTGAGGGAGTTTTCCAGATAAAGCTGGTTATCACTGAAAGGAAAGGTTACAATAGAGGCAGAGCTCAGCCCTGAGTCACAAGGAACGGAAACAGGTTCAAGAGACTTGTATCCAAGGTGGGGAGTGAATGGTGCACCTCTCTAGACCAGGCTGAGCTGCCTCTGCCTCCCCAGTGCTGGGACTCAGCGCCACCTCTACCATGGCAGTGCTGTTTCCAACAAGGCCAGAACTGGCAGGCAGGTTGGGGTCCACAAGTGGCTGTGCGGTGGGAGCTTCCCAGGCTCTGCTCGGGAAGCTAGTCCCAACACCCGTGGTTGACATCCAGCTGCAAACAGTCAACATCTGGGAGGAGCCAGTAAAGGCAGGAGGGTCCTCTAAAGTCAAATGGAGGCTAGGCCTGGTTCCATCACCATTACCACATGTGGGGTCGAGGCTAATCAGTCCTCAGTGCCCACTTGCCCCTGTTGGCTGGCAGAATGCAAGCATAGTGCCCACGTGGCAGGCTTGAGTCTAGGCTGGGGACACTCCTAACAACCAGGTGCTGTGCTGGGAGCCCAGGGCACTGAAGGCCCCAGTTCCTGCTGGGTCACCTCAAGTGCTTCTAGCTCACAGCATGTACTCTACAGGAAGTGAGAGCCTCACATCTGCTTCTGGTAAGCAACATTTGACAAATAAGCTTCGCTTCTCAGCAACCGTTACAGCCCCCAGGGCTACAAGTGAAGGGGGACTTGCCTTTCCGCCTCCACAAAAAGTCTAGAATTCTGTTCCCGCCCAGCTACAGCAACCTCCTGGTTGGACAATGCTCACTCTGTCCCCGAGGAGGTCCACCTCTGGAATTGGCTAGGCCCTTGCCCCACACTGCCTTTCCTGGTTCCTAAAGCCCAGACCAGCCACTGAGGCTCTGGCCCAGTGGTCTTCCATCCAGGACAACTCTCAAGACCCAAGAAACTGCTTCAGTCAGGGGCATGAGACCTCAGGCTGTGGGGGAGGGCCTTCTCCCCTCCATATCAAGATGGACGTCCTCCTGCATAGTCAAGGTAAGAAGTCAGTGGGTGGCCACCAGTACCCACAGAGGCCTGGCTCCCCCACCCGCCCTGCTGCTCTGAGCTGGCAGTCAGGCCTGCCGCACTCCCTAGCTCCCTAAGCCGTCCACTTCTACCCCGTCCCCGCCAAGCATCCTGCTCTAGACCTGAGGTCACCCACATGTGGCTCCTCCCTCTTCTAGTTCCTCTCAGGCTGCTTAGGCAGGACAGGATACCAGCCTGATACTAAGTTCCAGTCACGCCCGATCTAAACAATGTAGCTCTCTTCCGGGTGACTTTACAGATTAAAATCTGCATCCAGGACTGATATATCCTAGCACCCAGCCGAAGCCCAAGAAGAGCTAAGTGCAGGCATTGAACATTTTCATATTCCGTGTTAATTACATAATCTAATCTTGCACTTTCCCATGAGCCTCCAACCCTTCCACTATCCTGGGCCCTTTCTGCTTCTCTCACTTCATGGCCATTCCCTCCCCAGCCTAGTCCTCTGGGACTCCAGCTGCTATAAAAGCGCCCAATGAACTGTAAGGTCCACCAGCCAGGCTGCCCAGCCTCTTCCCAGCTGCCAGATTGCAGTCAGGTGCTCCATTCTGCAGTAATCAGAACAAGACCGCCCAAACCCAGCCTTTGCCAGAACAGGATGAGCGCAGCTCCGCTGAGACCGGGCGGCAGGCAGAGGCTTGAGCAGGCAGTGCTGGGTTGCTCTGAGCACCTACCCTGGCGCCGAACTCTAGGCAGTTCCCACATCTCAGCATTGAGGTCCAATAGCTCCATCAATTTCCAAAACGGAGATGCCAGCGGGGAAGGTAACAAGCAAAGGAGTTTAGGGTCTGCCAAGGAATGCTGGGAACGCGGGAATGGTGACAGGTTCAAAGATGGTAGGGCCACACCCCTCCCCTCCTCAAACTAGCATCGTGGCCCATAGCTTAATTCCGGGACTGGGAAAAGAGGTGAGAGAAAGCTCCAGGAAGCGGCATCCTAAGGCCTGGCACGGCGGTAACGTTAGGTGTCTGAGTGTGGCGCCTCCACCAGGCCTGGCCTGGTTCGGACCAGGGTCAGACTGGATCCCGCGTCCGGCTGCTGCAGCGCAGACCCCAGAGCTGTCCTCTGTGCGGAGTCTGTGCTGCTCACGCGTTTCTCTCCGCCCTGCCCCGCAGGCCTCTCCTCGGGCGTCTGTGCCCCCTGCAGTCTGTCTGCAAACGCGCCATCCCTCCCCGGCTCGGTCCTCGAGCCTCGGCTGGAGCTGGCTGAGCCGCTCGCGGGAAGGACAGTGGGAGGAGAGAAGGGAGAAAGGAGGCGGCGCGGGCGGGGAGCGGGGGAAGGTGACGATTGGAGCCCGGAAAGAAGGAGGGAACCGGAGGGCGGGAGGAGACGGCGGGCAGCGGGCACAGGGCGCGACGGGAGGGAGCCAGCCGAGCGCCCGTCCCGCCGCCGCCGCCTCCGGCGCGTCAAGGCGCGGCTGGCCGGGATGGGCTGGCCCGGGGGCGCCCCCTGCTGCTGCCCCGGCCCGCCGCACCCCCGGCCCTCGGGGCGCCCCCCACAGGTAAGTGGCTGCGCCACGCCTGGCGGGAACGTGGGCCGAGGCCTCTGCGTCACAGCGCGCGGTCTGAGCCAGGGCGGGCGCCAGGGGGCGCGGAGCCACCGGGCTCGGGGAGCGCCGGGCAGGGCGGGAGCCGAGGCTGGGACTGTGGCCCGCACCGTTCTGCGCGGTCCTGTGCGGGGTGGGGGTGGGGGGCCTAGGGGCCGGTTGGCGACCCTGGGTGACCAGGGGGCGGGGCACCGCTGTGGTCTTAGCTCCCGCCACCACGCCTTCCCGGGGCTCACTGTGCACTACTCTTAAGGTGGCGCCACTCGCTGCCAACATCCCCAGCGCCAGCGACAAGCGCACTTTGAACACAAGATGCCCGTGGCATCTGGCAGCAGTGTTGTGGCCCTGGCCTAGCGGCGTACATGCAAACTTTTTCCTCCCGTCTGGGACAGGCACTGAGGCAGAGCGCAAGGGCAAATGAAGCTGATCCCTCCTGTCAATCAGCCATCCTATATCCCTCTTCTACTTCAGACCTGCCTGGACACCCCCTGGGACCCTCTGGACACACCCTTGAGTTCCGTCTCCCTCCCTCTCCTCCCTTACTGGGCCTCACTCCTCTGTGGCCTCGCTCCCAGCCTCTCATCCAACCACAGGGGGGGGGGGGGCTGTGGGTGGGTGGAGGGGTTTCTCCAAACAAACCCAAGGCTTCAGAGTGAGAAGGGGCCCATCTGGGGAGAAGCAAAAAGGATCTGGAATATTCCAGGCAGGAGATGGGAGGCAAGGACCCAGGGGATCCGGTGAGGCTGCCTCAGCTACTCCCCAGGCAGATGCTACCCCGTCTCCTTTGAGAAGTCCGCCGCCACTCCCATGATGGGCACTCGAGCCCCCAGCCCTCACTGCGTCGCTGAGTCACTCTCGCCCCTCTAGGTCAGGGTGGGCAGATCAGTTCAGTGAGGCCAGAGGATGTCTGGGGAACTGTCCCAGAGGGAGGTGGGCCTTCCAGTCCCAGCAGAGGCAGGAGATGTGGGGCTATGTCCCTTAGGAGCAGAGGGAAAGCCGGGTCAGGGAAGCCACAGTCACCCAGGCTCTGCCCTGACCATCTCTGCCGGCAGGGCTGGGTGCTGAAGCAGGCTAGGCCCAGTTGCCCACCTGGCCATTGGCCTGGAATGTCCTGGGACACAGCCAGGACTCTAGGGATTGAAGAGGCAACCCTCTCAAGTTACAGGACCAGCCCACACCTTGCCATTCAGATGCCACCTTCAAGCCAGGGTACACAGGCCACAGGCTTCCTGGAGACCTGGAGCATGCAGAATGAGGCCTCAGGCTTCTCAGTCTGGCCATAATTCTGAAGCGTCACAGAGAGGACTGGACCAGTCCTTCTTCTAGATGGACATAAGGCAGAGGAGGGAGGCCCTGAGGGACCCTGGGAGAGAAGCTGGAGCTGGGGGAGGGCACTGGACATTCAGCAAATACCATGCAAATGAGGGTGACACGCTGGTCCATTCCTTCAAGTGACAGCTACAGCATTCCAAAGGCTGCTGCCGGGCCTTAGGCTGAGAACCCCCAGGCTGTTGACCCTTGTTTAGGAAGGTTGTTCCATCCTCTCTAAGGCCCCATCCACCTCCTTCCCTTGACTCCTGGGACAGGAAGTTGGCCCTATTCCCAGGAGGGACGAAGGAGGCCCTAGAGGGGGTGGAGTGCTGGGAGGGGGCCTCCTGTCCGGTCCTCAGGCCCAGTGACAGCCACAGAGGAAGGAGAGCCAGGCCCAGAAGAGCCATGAAGGTAGTGTCCTGTCAGGGTCAGGTGGGTGGGGTCCCCACTGGAGTCTTAGGTGCAGGGTCTGGGGACTGGGCCAGGAACTGTGGGTTGGATCTGGAGGAGAGAAGCTGGGGCCATCAAGAGGAAATTCCAGGTACTTTGGGTTACAGCGAAATGGACCCGTCCTTTGGGCAGTTAGGCCTTCTGGCTAGAACTTGGCCTTGAGGAGGCACTTCGAGCCCCTTTTCCCATCTGACAAGACAACCCTCATCCCTACTTTCTTTCACTCTCAAGATCTTGAGTCCTGTGCTGCCAGGGGTACCAGTTCACAGCCCCAGTGCCTTCCCACAGGAAGTCCCACGGGAGCGTGAGAGTGCAGGCTAGGGACTGGCTGGGACACAGTGTTCTCCACTGGCCCTTGAGCCCTGCCCTGCGGCCTGGATTCCCACCCCGCGCCACTGGCTGGTTCCAGGGCTGATCTCAGGACCACGGAGCCCTGCACCGGGGAGGCAGCTGGGGAGGATGGAGAGAGCCAAAGAACTTAGGCTGACTCTCCCAGCAGGGTAGATCCTGGGAATCTGATCTCCTGGCCTCCCCCCACATCCTCCCCCACCCCACTTCCTGGAGCAGCGACCTGCCCCCTTCCCGCCTGCACTTCCCTCCACTTCCAGGGCCAGGCTCCTCCACGCACCAGCCAGACAGCCTCCCCTCCACCCAAGGGAAGCGCTGCCTCCGCCAGGCTACTTCCAGGAAGCCCCAGGCCAGGCCCCAGCATTGTTCAGGCCCTGCAGCCAAGAGCCCAGCCAGACACCATGAAGTCCAGCGGCCTTGTGGAAAGGCTGCTCAGAAACCTGGGGTGGAGGGACAGCCAGGCCGCCAGCAGGGTAGGACTGCCCACCAGCTGGGCGAGGGGGGGGGCCTGGGTGGAGCCTCGGAGCAGGGACCCTCTTCCTAGTTTTAGCCTCTTCTCCTGCCACTTCCTCTGGCTTAACATTCCCCTCACTCCTCTGGGCCCCTGAGGTGGCTAGGATGGCAGGTCTATCCTGCCATCTGTTTGACTCCTCTATACATTTTCTGACTTGAGGCTGAATAAACCCTGAGTAAGAGCTCAAACCCTGACTTCCCAGGGAAACTTGAGGGAAAAGGAATGGGAAGAAGGCAGCAAAAGGGAGGGAGGAGGCCAGGACCCATGGCAGTCTAGGGGAGGGCGGCCACTGATGTCACCTGCACATGGTGTTATCAACAAGTCCTGATGGGGTCTCACCTCCAGTGCAGAGAAGTTCTAGAACAGTTAGGGGACCAAACCTACTCCCTCGCTGTCCCCACTTTCCTTTCCCCCCTCTGCCTTTCCAAGGTGTTAACACTATGCCGGGCAGATCCAGGGAGAGGAGGGCAGGTGGGAAGGCGGGAGCTGGAACACAGGGCTGAAATATGGAGGGAGGTTGGCCACAGATTGGGATAGCAGGGATGAGCTGGGACTGAGACCTGGACAATTGCAGCCTCTGGTGGGACACACAGAACCTGGCCGCCCCTGTCAGCAGGTCACATGTCTGTCCCCACTGACCTTCTGCCTTCCAACACTGCCACCCCCTCCTCCTTATCCAGCTGCTGCCTGCTGCTCAACACACAAAGAGTAAACATGTTGTTCTGACCGTGGGGGAGGCTGGGTAGGTCAGCCGCCTGGAGCTTGGGACGTTGAGAGCCAGGGGCTCAGGACTGGCTGCCATCAGCCTGCCTGTTATGTGACAGTATGCGCGTGTGTCTGGGCCTTTGTCGTGTTGGGGGGGGCAAGATGGGAGGAAAGCTGGGCCTCCACTCTGCCCTCGAGTTTGAAGTGGCAGCAACAAGAACATCACATAGCAGGGCCACGTGAGGGGCCTGAGTGATCCCTTAGGGAGGAGTTGACCCAGCCAAGGTGACGCAAGGGGTCACATTCCAAGCCCTGTAGAGGACTGGCCCATGAGTACCCTGGAACAGCTGTGGCCAAGTGTGCCTTAGAGTGCAGAGACTTTTGGCTGGAAAAGAAGGAAGCAGCGAAGCGCTGAGGCCGGGGCCGGGGCCCTACCAGCCTTGGAGATGGACCCACTGGGAACTCACACCACTGTCGTCTGTCTGTCATCGCACCCGCAGCCCAGAAAAGCAGAACCACACAGCTTCCGGGAGAAGGTCTTCCGGAAGAAAGCCCCAGTGTGTGCAGTGTGTAAGGTGGCCATCGATGGGACTGGCGTCTCATGCCGAGGTGAGGTGCTCTTCCCATGTCTGAGCTCTCCACTCAGCACTTGGGGGCTGTGTGGCTCCTGGGCGGGCCAGTTGACAGAGTGGAAACAAATGCCCTCGCCCCCCATGACGCTCACTTTGCCACAGCTCAGATTTGTGACTCTACCATGTTTCCATCCTCACCTGTGACTGAGGGCCTTCCTTCATCCTCGTCCTCCCCTCCTCCTTCTTCTCCCTCCTCCCCTTCCTCCCCCCCACCCCATTCATCCTATATCACAACCTCTGGCCCTCTTTTCCTGCTGATAACAAACCCTCCTCCTGACGCCAGCAACATAGGGTTTGCGCCCCAGGGCCGGCTCTCAGGACCTGGGCAAGTGGAGGGCAGCCACTTCCAGGCTCCCATAAGCCTCTGCTGACTCGTCCCCCTCCCTTTCTCTCTCTAGTCTGCAAGGTGGCCACACACAGAAAATGCGAGGCAAAGGTAGGTATGTGGTCCTGCCTAATGGGAGTCAGTGTCCTCTCCCTGCCCAAACAGGCCTCTTCAGCCACATGGCATGGGTCTTCCACCCAGTCTCCAGCCATTCCTGGACACCCCTCCTGGGTGGCAGGGGGTGGTGTTGGGCCCTTTAAAAACCACCTACCCCACCCCTGGAGGGTTGGCCCAGCAGGGTGGACAAGGGAGACAGCGTTTGTCTTGGTGCTGTGCCCAGGCTGCAGCAGTGTGAAGGTGGGAGGGGGCAGGAGGAAGGGCAGGGTGGATAGAGAGGAGCAGGATCTCAGAGCCCAGGCCCCGGATGGGCTTGCCTTCCCTCTGGGCAAGGGTCCTCAGGATGCCCGACCTGGTCTTATCCTGGGTGCTGAAGGGCTGAGCCTCTTCAGGTACACACTATTAGTGGTACTCACTGTCCGCTAAGAACCTGAGGCAGCCCCATCTCTGAGGAACATTCCTGGTCCTCCTCCTTCAGTGCCGGGGGTAGTCCCAGGGCCTCAGGGAAGCTCTGTGCCATGGGTGGGGTCTCAACGGTGAAAGAGGCCAGTGTCCACCCCTAGCCATTGCCTGCCTGCCTGGCTCTATATATAACTCCTGTCCTGCAGCTGGATGAATGGGGGTCTGTGTGGGCAGGGGGCTGAGAGCCAAGAGCAACAAGCGGGGAGCCTGGGGGTAGGGGACTGAGAGGCCAGGAGCAAGACTCCCTTAAATAGAGGGGCCTCAGCGAGAGCGTGCTCATCAGCTGACAGCCCCTCCGCCTGCCTGCTGAGGCTGGGCACCCCACTTCACCAGCTATCTCCTTCCAGGTGACAGCCTCCTGTCAGGCCCTGCCCCCCGCAGAGCTGGTGAGTGCGCCCTAGGATGGGGCAGGGAAGGCAAGGAACCTGATGCATCCAGAGGGTCTGGTGGTCTTTGAGTGGGTGTCCAAGGAAACTAAAACTGGGTGGCATTGGGAGGGAGCCCCTCGTGGTCACTGTCTTCTAGGGCCTGTTGAGGGTTAGGGTCCTGTCCCCAAAAAGTGGACACTCACATGCCCCCCCCCTCGCGGGGGCCGTACTGGTCCTTGCCCTGCCCTAACCACACCCATTTCCTGCCCTACCTCCTCCCTCTAGCGGAGAAACACCGCCCCAGTCCGGCGCATAGAACACCTGGTAAGGGATGCCAGGGGCCTGGGCTGGGAGGGGCACGTGGGTAGCTTCTAGGGTAGGAGCCTACGCTTCCTGGAGACCACAGTTTGTGGCACTTCGGACTGGGAAGCCTAGAACATGCATCCAAAGACATGTCTCCCTACTGTTTCTCACCCACCAGGGATCCACAAAGTCTCTGAACCACACAAAGCAGCGCAGCACTCTCCCCAGGTGAGTGAGGACGCCCGGCGAGCCCACGTGGGCACTCTCCACCGGACCCCCGCTTGGCTCATGGCAGCGCCCCGACCCGGACCACCCACCCTTAGGATCCAGCGGGCCTCCTAGTGCTCCCCAGGACCCTTGCCGCCGTACCAGCCCCCGGAGGCGCCGCCGAGCCTCTCTGTGCCCTCTCAGCTTTGCGGCCTCTTCCAGGAGCTTCAGCCTGGATCCGCTCATGGAGCGTCGCTGGGACTTGGACCTCACCTACGTGACCGAGCGGATCCTGGCCGCAGCTTTTCCTGCACGGCCAGACGAGCAGCGACACCGGGGCCACCTGCGTGAGCTGGCCCACGTGCTGCAGTCCAAACACCGGGACAAATACTTGGTGAGGAGAGGGCTCGGCCAGATCCAGCCAATGAGAGGGCTGCAAGGTCCAAATGGGGCGGGGCTGCTGTGTGCCTCCGGTCCCGGGAGGGGGCTGGCAGGGGCGGGGCGTGTGGGGTGGGGCGGGGCAGGCTCGCAGGTTGCTATTGGACTCTGCTCCAGAGAATCTTCCTGTTTTTGAACAAGATTCTCCTGGAAGCTCCACCTCCAGCCCTGTGTCTGAAGTCACCCTCCTCTAACTCTTCCCTTTATTTCAGCTCTTCAACCTGTCAGAGAAACGACATGATCTTACCCGCCTGAACCCCAAGGTAGGAGTGAAATGGTCTGCCTGGCCTTTAAGCTGAGCCAACCCCGTGAGAAGACTCTGCCTCCCTGTTAGTAGCAATTGATGTCCGTTTTCAGTCACTCCACTTAACGATCCCTAAAAACGCGGTGCAGGCGCTGCCAGCTACAGTACGGCTGAAGACAGTGTCCAAACTGTTGTGGACTACTGGCAAGCCCTACCTTGCCCCATGCCCCTGGATTGTGCCCATGTGTTCCTGCCTTACACACACAGGGCGGCCCCTGTCCTTGTCCCTCCTCACACACACAGGGCGGCCCCTGTCCTTTCTCAGGTGCAGGATTTTGGCTGGCCAGAGCTGCACGCCCCGCCTCTGGACAAGCTGTGCTCCATCTGCAAAGCCATGGAGACGTGGCTCAGTGCTGACCCTCAGCACGTGGTCGTGCTGTACTGCAAGGTGGGCTGGGATCTTGGGGGTCACAGAGCTGGAGCCACCTCGGCCTAGAACCCGCGGGTTCCCCAACTCTGTCTCTTTGTCTCTTAGGGGAGCAAGGGCAAGCTTGGGGTCATCGTCTCTGCCTACATGCACTACAGCAAGATCTCTGCGGGGTGAGTTGCCTGGCAGCCCCTCCGTCTGGCCCTGTCTGAGCTTCCCTCTTCAGTCGGAGAGGGCTGTACTGCAAACCTGCCAAGCTCCCACCCACCTCCACATGCGTGCCCAGCACTCATCCACAGCTGAGCTGGGCTGGCCTTAGGGCTGTCAGCAGACGGTCATAAACTGACGGAAAGCAGTACAGCTTGGCTGAGCCCGAAGTTAGGGTGTCAGTGGGCCTTGCTTTCTCCAGGACGCTGGACAGACTCCCTCCTTGCCTCTTCCCAGCTTCTGGTGGTGGCTGGCAATTCTTGGCAGCTCTTGGCTTGCAGCGGCATCACTCCAGCCTGTGCCTCTGTCATCACGTGGCGTTCTCTTTGTGCGTCACTTTCTGTTTCTTCTCTTCTAAGGACCTGTCCCCCTGACTAAGGGCCCACCTTGCTCCTGCATGATCTTAAGCTATCTAATCACATCTGCAAAGACCCTGTTTCTAAATAAGGTCAGGTCTGAGGTACATTTTTCCGGGAGGGACACAGTCCACCCATCAGGTTGTTTAGAACGGACCCCTTTTACTAGCGAGGAAAGTCACGTTCAGGGGACAGTTGGCTAAGGGCCAACAGCTGGGGCACTGACACCACAGGGTGTCCAGCCCTCTCCGCCAGTTCCCTCTGCACCGAGGGGATCCCTTGGCTCCTCCTTCCCTGGGGCTTAGGCATGGAGGGGACCAGAGCAGGACTGGTTCCTGAGCCCCCCCCCCAACCTGTCCTGCTCTCCTCAGGGCAGACCAGGCACTGGCAACTCTCACCATGAGAAAATTCTGTGAGGACAAGGTGGCCACAGAACTGCAGCCCTCCCAGCGCCGGTGAGCAGCCCAGGGGGCGAGCCAGGCACCGTGCCAAGCTCTGGGCAGTCAGAGCAAACAAGGTCAGGCTCTCCTGGCAATCATATGCTAGTGGAGTGGGCAGCAAGAAGCCATGCACCGACTAGGTCACTCCAGCTGTTGACATGAGGTCTTCGAAGAAGTAGAGGAGCGTTCTCGTTGTCCCAGGGTTGCGGGGGGGGGGGGTCTGCACTGCTGCATGGGGGGAGTCGCCCTCTGGAGAAAAGCTGACAAAGCCCTGGGCCTCCTCCCGCAGCTACATCGGCTATTTCAGCGGGCTGCTCTCCGGCTCCATCAAAATGAACAGCAGCCCTCTGTTCCTGCACTATGTTTCTGTGCCCGTGCTGCCAGCCTTTGAGCCCAACACAGGTGAGTCTCGGGGACAGCCACCTCCCGCCCCACTTCACCCCACAGCCCTCACGTACTTCTTCACCTCTCCAGGCTTCCAGCCCTTCCTCAAAATCTACCAGTCTATGCAGCTGGTCTACACATCTGGAGTCTAGTGAGTGCTGTTCCCCACCCTGACATCTGCCTGCTACTGCCCCCAACTCCCCAGGCCTGGCTTTCTGGACCTGCTCTGGCCTGGCTTTCTGGACCTGCTCTGGCCTGGCTTTCTGGACCTGCTCTGGCCTGGCCATGCTTAGCCCCCTCTGTACACGCCCTGGTCGCCTCTGACCTCTGCCTTCCCTCTGCCCAAAGTCACATCGCAGGCCCCGGACCCCAGCAACTTTCCATCAGTCTGGAGCCAGCCCTGCTCCTCAAAGGGGATGTGATGGTGAGGGGTCATCGGGGGTGCTGGGGAAATCCTGAGGGTGGGAATTGCAGTGGGTGGGGACGGTATACTCAGCTGCCGAGTCCACATAGAATTGGAGGCCGCCAGGGAAGTGTCACCCTCTGTCCTAGGACAGTTGACACTGAGGTTGGGTGCAGGGGCGAAGGACATGTGAAGGCCTGACCCGGCCTCCCCTCCTTCAGGTAACTTGCTATCACAGAGGTGGCCAGGGAACAGACCGGACCCTCGTGTTCCGGGTTCAGTTCCACACATGCACCATCCACGGGCCACGGCTGGCCTTCCCCAAGGACCAGCTGGACGAAGCCTGGGCTGGTGAGTCAGGCCAGCGAGCGGCAGGTGGGCGGGCAGGGGTCCGCCTGCGGGCCAGGCACCTCACCGCCCCTCCTCCTCAGATGAGCGGGTCCCCTTCCAAGCCTCCGTGGAGTTTGTCTTCTCCTCCAGCCCGGAGAAGGGCAAAGGTGAGAGAGGGAGCAGGAGTGCCGGGGTACTGAGGTGTCTATCGGGGGTCCCCTGCTCCTCACCACCCCGGCGGCAACACCCACAGGCAGCACCCCACGCAACGACCCCTCTGTGTCGGTGGATTACAACACGGCTGAGCCCGCTGTGCGCTGGGATTCCTACGAGAACTTCAACCAGCACCCGGAGGACGGCGTGGACGGTGGGGGCGGGGATGGGGGAGGATGGGGCGGGGCAGGACAACTGGGGGCGGACGGGAGGACAGCCGGGACGGCGGAGACTGGGGAGAGGATGGGGGCGTGGTGGGGGAGGGTGCGGGTGCGGGGGGGAGGATGGGGCGGGGGCAGGATGGACGGGGACGGTGGGGGGAAGGACGGCGTGGACGGTGAGGCGGGGAGAGGATGGGGGGCGGAGGGATGGGGGCTTGGACCCGGTGTTGGAGGGGTGGATGGCGGGGACGTTGTAGGGGACGGAGGGGAGGCGGCGCGGGGATGGACGGCGGGGGACATGGACAGTGGGGCGGGGCGCGCCGGCATCAGCGCCGCCCCGCTTACACACTGCTCTCCTCAGGCTCCTTGGCGCATACCAGGGGTCCCCTGGACGGCAGTCCTTACGCGCAGGTGCAGCGGATCCCTCGGCAGACTCCTCCCGCGCCCTCCCCGGAGCCTCCCGCGCCCCCGCTGCTCTCGGTCAGCAGCGACTCAGGCCATTCATCCACGCTCACCGCCGAACCCACGGCGGAGTCCCCCGGCCGGCCTCCGCCGACGGCGGCCGAGCGGCAGGAGCTGGAGCGCCTGCTGGGCGGCTGCGGCGCGGCCGGCGGGGCCCGCGGAGCCGGGCGGGAGACGGCCATCCTGGACGACGAGGAGCCCGCCGCGGGCGGAGGCCTGCACCTCGGGCTGTACCCGGGCCAGCGGCCGGGCCTTGGCCGCCACTGCTCCTGCCGCCAGGGCTACCGGGAGCCCTGTGGGGTCGCCAGTGGGGGCTACTGCCGGCCCGAGGGGACGCTGGAGAGACGGCGGGTGCCCTACGGCTGCGACCCGCAGGGCTACGCGGAAGCCACCGTGGAGAAGAGGCGCCTCTGCAGGTCACTGTCCGAGGGGCCCTATCCGTATGCGGCTGAGCTGGCCAAGCCAGGCGGGGACTTTGGCTACCGCCCAGCGGCCTACCGGGAGGTGGTGATCCTGGAGGAGCCCGGAATGCCCGCTCTGTGCTCGTGCTCGGCCTGTGAGGAGAAGCTGGCACTGCCCACAGCAGCCCTATACGGACTGCGGCTAGAGAGGGAGGCTGGAGAGGGCTGGGCCGGCGAGGCGGGCAAGCCCCTCCTGCACCGCCCCGTGAGGGCTGCACACCCGCTGCCCCTGCTGATGCCTGCCTGTGGGCATCACCATGCCCCGGTGCCCGACTACAGCTGCCTGAAGCCGCCCAAAGTGGGCGAGGACGGGCACGAGGGCTGCTCCTATGCCCTGTGTCCTGAAGGCAGGTACGGGCATCCAGGGTATCCCGCCCTGGTAACCTACGGCTGTGGAGGTGCAGTACCCAGCTACTGCCCGGCATATGGCCGGGCACCTCACAGCTGTGGACCCCCAAGTGAGGGCAGAGGGTACCCCAGCCCTGGCGCCCACTCACCGCGAGCTGGTTCTGTGTCCCCGGGAAGTCCACCCTACCTGCAACCTAGGAAGCTAGGTTATGAGGTTCCTGTGGAGGATGGAAGACAGGAGTTCCCACTGCCTGGGCACCTGGCCTGCGCAGGACCCTTGGCATCTACAGGTGAGGACACTGGAGGGGACGGCCAGGGTAGAAGACATTCTAAGTGCTGTGGGGGGTACCATGGGAGGAGCCGAGCCAGTCAAAAAAGCGGGCTCCTGTTCACAGAGCTTCTCCCTCCCATCTCAGAGTCTCCTGAGCCATCCTGGAGGGACGGCTCCAGCGGACACGGCACACTGCCTCGGTCTCCCCCAGATGCCCCGTGCAGTGCCCCTTCAGAGCTGTCTGACCCCTCTACGCCCCTGCATACCAGCAGCCCAGTGCAAGGCAAGGAAAGGTATGAAGAAGGCAGAGGCTGCTCGGGAAGGGAAGGTTCTGTGCGTCAGCAGCCTGAAGCAGGGGCTGTCTAACCTGCTACCTTTTGCCCCTGCAGCACCCGGCGGCAAGATACCAGGTCTCCCTCCTTGGCATCCGCCCAGAGACTGAGTCCTGGCGAGGCCTTAACCCCTGTTGTCCAGGAAGGCACTGAAAAGGCTCCTGAACTGCTGGCTAGCAAGAGGCCTGAGCCACTGGACCCCAGCCCCTTCTCCCAGACTTCCCCACCCAGCTCACCCGATAGCTGGCCTCAGGAAGGGATCCCAGCGGGCCACCCCAATAGTGCCAGTCCTCGGGGCCCTGTGCCATCCACCCTGCCTGGACTCCGCCACGCCCCATGGCAGGGCCCTCGGGCCCCCCCAGACAGCCCAGATGGCTCCCCCCTTACTCCTGTACCTACCCAGATGCCCTGGCTTGTAGCCAGCCCAGAACCACCCCAGAGCTCGCCCACCCCCGCCTTCCCCCTGGCTGCCTCTTATGATGCCAACGGTCCCGTTCAGCCTCCACTTCCTGAAAAGCGGCACGGGCCAGGGTCTGGGCAACAGCCATCACCACCAGCCAGAAGCACCAATCATGTCACCTTTGCACCACCTCTCCCCGATGTCACCCAGCCCCCAGGTAGGAGGGTCCAGAGAGATCAGCTGTCCATTGAAGAACCTCACCTCCCAGAGAGGGGCCGTGGGGAGCTGGGGTCTGAACTCTGCCCCTGCCTCTTCTAGAGCACCCTTTGCAAGAGAACCAAAGCAGCGTCAAGTTTGTCCAGGATACATCCAAGTTCTGGTACAAGCCACACCTTTCCCGTGACCAAGGTGAGAAGCCAGAAAAGGTAGTGTATCATTCTCCTCCCCTAGGCCTGCCTTGGCTCTAAGTCTCTCATCCTGGTGGGGCCTTTGGTTCCCTCCAGCTCTGCTCTTGGCTGGGTTGCTCACCAGCAGTGATTCTAAGCTTTGGCTCCAAACTAAATATTGTCCCAAGTCCTATAACCTGAGGCCCCAGACTCCTGGCATCCCCCGTAACTGTCTGAACAAGAGTTGAGAGTCTACTACCGGGCCATGTGGGGCTGCCAGCCATCTCTAACCATGTGTCCTGCAGCCATTGCCCTGCTGAAAGACAAGGAGCCTGGGGCCTTCCTGATCAGGGACAGCCATTCATTCCAAGGAGCCTACGGTCTAGCCCTCAAGGTGGCTACACCCCCACCCAGTGCCCAGCCCTGGAAAGGTATGGAATGCTCAAGCTGAGGGAGCAGCTGTGGGGAGGGGAGAAGTTACAGGACCAGGGTGGTGGGGAGCCGCAGGACCTCTCCATGGAGGGAAGGGGCAAGGAATACCCCCTGCTGCTCGGGACAGAGCCCCATGGGAGAATCCCATACATCTTTACTTTCATCACTCCCTCCTTAGGGGACCCCTCAGAACAGCTGGTCCGCCATTTCCTCATTGAGACTGGGTCCAAAGGCGTGAAGATCAAGGGTTGTCCCACAGAGCCCTATTTTGGTGAGAAGCAAGAGTCTTGAGGGTGGGTGGTGTTAGCTAAGGGAGAGACCTCAAGAGGGCAGAGGGAAAGCCTGGCTATCTGGCCCTCAAGATGGTTTTCCCTCCCCTTGCAGGCAGCTTGTCTGCCCTGGTTTCTCAGCACTCCATCTCCCCCATCTCCCTGCCCTGCTGTCTTCGGATCCCAAGTAAAGGTGGGTGATCCCAGCTCTCCCCACCCTACAGCCAACAGAGGTCCTGTGTCCACCTTCCCTTAGGGCGGCTAGGGAAGCTTCTCCCTCTTGACCTCCCTTGGTGGCCCTCATCTCCCCAGATCCCCTGGAGGAAACCCCGGAGGCCCCAGCGCCCACCAACATGAGCACAGCAGCAGACCTCCTGCGCCAGGGAGCCGGTAAGAGTCCCTTACCTCCCTCTCCCTGCTGGGCACGAGGACACTGTGGACGCTGACACAGGGACACATTGAAAGGCCGGCAGAGGCATTAAACCCACGAGGCAGGGGCGCCTCTTAGCTCCAGGAGGTGGGGAAGGGCTTGAGGGCTAAGCCCTCAGGTGTACAAGGCAGGAATCAGATGCAGCAGAGGCAAGGATTTAAAATGTATGTCCTCTAGCCTCCTCCCACTGTTGCTGGCTGGCCCCTTGGAGTCTGGGAGTTGCTTTCTAACTCGGGTCAGTATAGGATTCCAGTTAGTGGGATGCGAAGAGGCTGGTGGGCGACAGAGCTGGGTCCTGACAAAGCTGCGCTGGCTCACCAGCCTGTCTCTTTAGCCTGCAGTGTGCTCTACCTGACCTCCATAGAGACAGAGTCCCTGACCGGTCCTCAGGCTGTGGCCAGGGCCAGCTCTGCCGCTCTGAGTTGCAGCCCCAACCCAGTTCCAGCCATTGTCCACTTCAAGGTCTCAGCCCAAGGCATCACACTGACCGACAACCAGAGAAAGTAAGCCTGGCACAGACCCAGCTCTCTACAGTCTCAGGGAAGGACCTTGGGGGCCGGGGCTGTGGTTTTTGTTTTTCCTTTTCATGTGTGCCTGTGTGTTATGTGTGCATGCGTGTTTGCGCTTAGGTGTGACAGTTTGATAATTAAGAGTCTTCCTGGTCACTCCACCTATTGAGGCAGGGTCTCAGCCAAACCCTCAACTCACAGACAGTGAGTCTTACTGGCCAACTTGCTCCTGAAGCTAAACCTGTAGGTGGCCACCATTCGTACCCCTCAGCTGCCTGGGGTCTTGGGATACAAACTCGCTCTCTTGCTTGAACGGCTAGCCCTCTACTCTGAGGGCTCCCTGGCTCTCCAGGCATGACTTCCCTCACCCGTCTACCCCTCACAGGCTCTTCTTCCGCCGCCATTACCCGGTGGGCAGTATCACCTTCTCCAGCACGGACCCCCAGGACCGCAGGTGAGCTTCCTCAGAGCCCAGCCCAGCCCCCAGGGCTCCAAGCCAGCCCCAGGCTACACTCCTCCCATATGGCCCTCTCTTTACAGATGGACCAACCCAGATGGAACCACCTCCAAGTAAGTCTCCCTGCCAAGCACAGCCTGGCCTGGCACCAGCTGCCCCTCATGGCCTGCAACATCCCCCCAGTGAGAGGGATGCCGAGGCCCAGCCCCTGGCTCTGTCCCTGTAGGATCTTTGGTTTTGTGGCCAAGAAGCCGGGAAGTCCCTGGGAAAATGTGTGCCACCTCTTCGCGGAGCTTGACCCAGACCAGCCTGCGAGTGCCATTGTTACCTTCATCACCAAAGTCCTACTGGGCCACAGAAAGTGACGCAACGCCACCAGCCCCACGCCCACACCACACCCTCCCAGCACCCACAGCCCCTACTGCCCTGGCCCCGGTGCCCACCCTGAGAAGGAGTGGGACCAGCCTGGGCCACTGCTCTTTCCTGCCCTTGCCTGCTAAGCTGAGGGAGTGGGCCCGTGAGGTGATCTGGCATGTGAGCAGATGGCAGAGACAGGTGTGAGGAAGCATCCGTAGTGGAGCCCGGGAGGGGAACGACCCTACCAGCTGCAGCTCCCTTCATGGAGGGAGACGGAAGAGGCTTGGGGGCTTCCTGCTCCTGCCTCCCTCAAAACAAGAGACCAGAGTGGGGTCGTGTACACAGAGGGAAGAGAGAGTCTATTTTTGTGTAATAAAGAATTTCTATAAACTTTTGAGCTGATCACTTCTTCGTAGAAAGAAGAAAAACTCATATCAGCCAGAGATGCCCTCGAGGGCCCAACTGTGGTCCCAGCCATCACCCCATCTCCACCTGCACTGCGAAGGAATCCCTTTCTGCCTGTCCTGATAAATACGGAACCTCCGCCTTTATTGGTTGTATAAACATCTCTGATCTGTACATACATTTCATATATCATAGTGCAGGGCTCAAATGGGGGGCAAGGGAACCCCAGCAGCACAACAGCACACCCCTCCCAGCCCTATCCACTGTGCAAACTGACACCATGAGCTCCTGCCTCCTCCTCTGCCCCTGTTCACTGCGAGAAGACAGGGAGGGCTGGTCGGGGGAGGGCTCTACGGAGACACTAGAACCAAACACTGAAGCAAAACAGTCAACTGGCAGAAGCAGCAAGCTGGGGCACAGGGTCGGGAGCACAGGTAATGGGATGCGAGGGGCCAACAGCCACAACACAACACGTGCCCAAGCGCCTGGAGAAGGAGTGCAGACAAGGAGAGGGGGTCGAGGGCTATAGTCCCACGTCACTGCCCGTCACTCACACACACTCAGCCAGGCTCGGGCTTTCTGTGGTGGGGGCAGGGGGGGGCATCTCAGGAGAGAGTGGAGACCCAGGTGTGATTTAGGACAGCAGCCAGTGGAAGGGGAGATGGCCACGACAGACCCCTAGCGCAGCCAGGGGAGGCAGCAGCAGCAGGCTCAGTGAGGACGGGGGGGGGGGGGGGGGAAGGGGGGGGTTG
>CM053752.1:1346438-1394883 GCA_028658305.1 Pachyuromys duprasi | reverse complement strand
GAGGTGCAGCCTGACTGGGCCTGAGCTGGCAGGAGCACGGTGATGCCCCCAGGGCCCACTGGTGAGCAAATTCCGGGGGTGAGTGGAGGAGAATGTGGAAGGGTGGTGGACAGGTGCCACCTCTAGCCACTCAAGGGGTGCAGGTCCACTTTCACCTTCTCCCCGCAGCTGAGCATCCCAATGGTAGGAAAGAAGCCTCCAGAAGGGACAACGGCGTCCTTCTTCCCGATGATCTTACCATTCCGGGTGAAGAAAACCTGGTTGCAGCGGTGGAGAGGAGAGGGTGGGCTCTGGCCCCTTCCCTGGGGACACTGGGGTGACTCAGGCATGGAGCCCAACACCCACAGCTTCCAGCACAGGCTTTAGGAGTCACTGGGGTAAGGTGGGAAGCAACCACAAGAGGGCGTTCGGAGGCTGGGAAATAGGCCAGAGCTAAGCACTCTCAAGCTGCGAGCCCAAGACAGCTCCTGACCTACCTTCACCCCACCCTAACCCAACCTGTTGGTCCTGTTGCCAAGGTAGCCTGGCCCAGGGCCCCAGAATGAGCCCAAACCTCTCTACTTACCACAACCTTCTTGCCCTCATGCTCCTGTTCTATCTCTTCACCATCTTCCTCCTCCTCTTCCTCCTCCTCATCCTCTTCGCCTTCCTGATGCAGGTACATGACATTTCGGACATTCCGGACAGCCCGGGCAGTTGGGGACAAGATCACTGTGTCACAGCTGTCATCACTGTCCCCTGGGAGATAGGAAACATGAACTGGTTCTGTCCACTTCCCTGAGCAGTCTGCCTACCCAACCTCACTCACCCTCACTGTCCAGAATGTAGTCCCGAGGGAACATGATTCCACAGCCCATAATGTCCCCTTTGTAACAGCGTGGTCCAAAAGGGTCCCCGACACCACTGCCGTGGAAGATCTTCCCATCATCTGTTGGAGGGAAGGAGGGAGGGGCACGCTTGAAGAGATGAGACAGGTGAGAGAGATGCAGGAGGGACACCAGGCTTTGACAGAGAACACATGTCCGTTTGACTGAAGCAAGCAGAGGGTGCCTAGGGCAGATGAGCAAGCAGGGGAGGGAGGCTTCCAGGCACCAAGGCTCAGTGCTCAAGAGATCTCTACAGGAAATCAGCAAGGAAAGAAAACAAGGGAGCTGGTCAGGAAGGGCAAGGAGAGCCAGGTCAGAGGCCTGGGATATCCACTCTAGGCCCAGTTCTCCTGCCCTCGTCCTGTGCCTGAGAGAAAAACAATATGAAGAGAAAGCCTGAGCAGCCTGCGAGGAGGGGCCACAAGTGAGTGAGCAGATGTGGCCCGTGTCCACCTCCATTTCTATCCAGAGCTTCCACTCACCTGCGTGGTAGGCCACAGAGCCTCTGCTCCAGCCCGGATGTCTGTTCTTGGGGTAATCCTATAGCAGAAGACAAAGGAAAGCTGTGATCTCATGCACGAGGGAGGACAGAAGTCAGCGGTATCTACTGTGACAATGCAGACAGATGGCAGCCCACAGCCAGGAACCCGGGGCGTGGGGAGCAAGGACAGGAAGGGGCTGCTTCAGGACAGGGTGGCACACTCTGGCCACAGTGCCACAAGGCTGCCCACTAGCAGACGCTCAGAACTGCGCTCCGCCTCAGCTCACAGCTCTCCTCTGCGGGCCCCTGCCCATGTTTTCTCTCCAGCCGAGCAACCCCACAGACAGAGACACAGCACTTGTGCCCACCTTCCGGGCCAGCCCCAAGGCGATGTAGCACTTCTCTCCAGGGTCCACGATCTCCACCTCGAAGTAATGGCTCCGGGTGCTGAGCGGGTGCCGAGCCTGAGCCAGGCCCACGTCCACGATGCTCTTGCCCTTCCCCAGATACTCCAGCAGCTGTGGGGTAAGAGCTAGGGGTCAGGTAAATGCTGACTGCCCTGACACTGGGTCCAAGGTGGCCTGGGTACTAGTTTTCTGCGCCTGATGATTTCCCCTACTGAAAGGGAAAGGATTCTAAAGGCAAAGTGGACTCCAAGTTCTAGGCAGTTGGGGAAGGACAAGGACGGCAGAAACAAGGGGATTGGCCCGAGATGCCGGCCTTCCTACAGAGCCACTGTCTGGAGACTTGAGAACCATGAGCTTCCAGCACTGCCAGGAAGCTGACTGAGGGCTCCAGGGAAGACCATCCATTCCCTGAACAACCCCCCAAGCCCATCTTCCCTCCGGGAATCCAGCAGGCTTCTCTGAGGAGAAGAGGGATATACAGAAGCCAGGCACAAGCCCAGATATCTGAGGAGGCTCAGAGGCCGGCTCTGCAGGTGGGACTGAAGGAGTTTCTCAAGATGTTCTACTTGGCTCTGAAGAGAGCCATTTGTTGCTGGGTCAGGGAGGCGCTCAAGGGAGCCAAGAACCCAGAGATGGCAACTCTACCCTTCATTTTCCATGGGCAAAGGTCAAAATTAAGTCAAATGGCAGGCCCTCCTGTTCCCAGCCCTCACTCAGGCTGGAGTTGTGTGGGAAGGTAGAAGAAAGATGAGTGAGAGGCTCCGAGCTCTTGAGCCCCTCGGGGTCTCGCCTGCACACAACAGGGTGGCAACCCAACCTAGTTTTTACCTATCAAATGGCACGTTAGCGCTGGGGCTATGACTCAACCCATCTCCTCTTTTACCCACCCAGCGTCACCTAGGATTCCTTAATTCTTTTTTAATTAACCTCACTGCCCCTCACTTTCCTCTAACCTCCCAGGCCTAGAAAAAGCACTCTCCCTAGGGCCTCCTCCACTAATCCCTAGCAAACCTTGGGATGATGGCCTCGCCTCACTAACATTCCTGCCCAAACCAGCCTGCACCAGCCTGAGGGCTGGGGCGTCTCTGCAGCAATCCTTACTACTCCTCTCCTTTCAGCACAGAAGAGATGTCATTCTGCTTAGTTCCAGCACCACCAAGGCTAGCACCATACTCTAAAGACAGGCGAGGACAGAGGGAAAGCCAGCGGAGTGTGGGAGCCACAGGTCAACATCCGATGCGGACTGTCTGCAGCCAGGGGTGACCCTGACTCCCAGCCACAAGTGTGGCTTGGTGCTTGCTGACCTCATCTATCAAGCAGCCTGTGATCCTCTCCACCCAGCACTGCAGAGCCAGATGAGGAAGCCACAGCTGCCCTGGACCCGTTCTGTCCAGCTGGCTTCCATGTTGGAAACAGGGTGTTCTCTAGTTTCGTGGCCAAAAGACAGCCCATGTTGAGCCTGGTCCTTGGGAAAAACCCGCCCAGCCTGCCCTCTGCCTCAGGCTGCCTCAGGCTGCTGCAGTTCTGACAGGGTGGGGACGCTTCCTAAGGGCAAGAGGCCATGTGGATGACCTGCCCTGACCCACGCCCACTGACTCCTGCAGAGCACTGCAGCAGTCTGCTGATACCCTGGCCCTCTTCAGGGGTGGGACTGTCCCATCTCAGGACAACCACTCCAAACTACAGGCTGCTCTCCTGTTCCCAGCAAGCCATCCTGAGCCTGCAGCACAGAGGCCAGAGAGGGAGTCACCTCCCTGCCAGGTCTTTTCTGGGTACCACTGCTGGGAAGATATGTAGGCTTGGTCTTTCAGTCTACGCCTCGGTTACCTCTTACTTTGAAAGATCCAGTTCCAACCCAAACTAGTACTGCTTAGCTGCAGTAAGCCTGAACATCATATGTTCACCTCTGTAAGTCTTAATCGCTCTGTCAGTGAAGTGGGGGTAAAATTACCTGTAGCTTCAAAACCAGGTAAAAAAAACAAAATGAAGTGATCAAGGTGTCAATGGGGCCTGACACCCCCCATCTGATGAAAATACACATTCTCCCAGGATTACATTGCAACTATGAATCACAGTGGACATGACCTTTCTGCCTATATCTCCCACTAGAACAACCCTAGGCCAACCAGGACAGATGTTTCTACTGCTGGGTATCAAAACCAGAGACTGCACAACAGCCGAGAGTTCCACCACTACCCACCCTGTAGAGCTTAGCTGACAGCAGAAGCCTTAAGTCACCGCTACTGCCATCATTGCCGCTGACGCCACCCCCCTGCTCAGCGAACCCCAGAAATCCAGCACTTCACTGAAGCTGCAGCCCAGAATTCAGCTCACTCCATGCCTCACTGCACTCTCTTCTCCTGCTGATCCCCGCTCTCCCACCTCTGGCCAGAAGACACCCTAATTCTTCTTAAAAAGGGAAGGCCAGAAGTAGCTGACACAAGAATCAAGTGCAAGCTCCCAGCTCAGCCCCAACACAGCCTCCTCTTGAGTTGTTCAAGGGAGGATCCCTTTCTTCCATGTACAAAGCTGCCACTGGAAGGAGTGTCAAGAGACACGAGCAAAGACCAGATACCAACCCACCTGTACAGATGGTACGCACAACCCTCTCCACCCATGACTTCACTTTGCAGTCCCTGGGGGCAACAGCAATTCTTCACCATCACAGCCCTTTGGGGCAAGGGACCCTGGGACTTCTTTAAAAGGAGGGCAAACTGAGGCCACAGAAGGCAAGAGAAGAACTCACTCAAGAAGAGCTACATCTGGGGCTGGTCAGACAGCTCAGTGGTTAAGAGACTCGTTCTTCCAGAGGACACAGGTTTAGTTACCAGCACCACATGTTGGTTTACAACCATTTGTAACTCCAGTCCCAGGGGATTCATTGCCCTCTTCTGACCTCCAAGGGCAGGGGACACAAACATGGTACAAAAAAAGACACACAGCCAAAACACCAAGGGAGGGAGGAAGGGGGAAAGGGAGGGAGGGGGGAAGGAAAGGAGAAGGGGAGGAGGGAAGAAAAGAAAGAAGGAAGTGAGGAAGGAGGGAAGGAAGGAAGGGCACTGACTACACCCGACCCCCAGCTGACAGGGCACTACAGGCTTGTCCTGTGGGGTGCCAGAGGATTCCTCTTGTGTCAGCTATTGATGGGAAGCTGCAACCTGCTGTCAATGCCCAATGCCACCACCTCGGAAAAAGATCAAAATTAAAAACCTACTTTTTCCCCCCTTGTGGTACTAGGGATTAAATGAACCAAGGGCTTCGTGCATATAAGGCAAGTGTTTGACCACTGCGCTACTTCAAAATTAAAAATCTCAAGTACAACCTGGCAAGGTGACACTCGCCTTTAATCCCAGTGTTCAGGAGACAGAGGCTGGAGAATCCTTGTGAGTTTAAAGCCATCCTAGCCTACATAGAGAGTTTTAGGCCAGCCAGGGCAACAGACTACGATCCTGCCTAAATAATAGTAACAATAATAAAATAATATCTTAAGTATGGCTTCTAGTGAAATGCATACAGTTCTCATACCATCATAACTGGAAAATCTAAAGTCAGGGACCATCAGTACTAAACTGTCAAAAAGGACTACCTGGGCCTACTTTTCCTGCTCATTGGCTGGCTGACAACTGAAGCAAGTCCCTTCTCTTTTCTCAGGGACTGCTCTTGAGAACAAGAGAATGTTTGACACTATGGGCACACGCTGCTAACTACTTGTGTCTGGACCTACAGATGCTCACTGTCCTGTACATGAGCTAAGTGCCCTGGTGGGCAAGATGGCTCAGCAGGTAAAAGGGCACTTGCTGCCAAGCCTGATGACCTGAGTTGGACCCCTGCAAGACCCAGATGGTAGTAGAAAGGCCTGATTCCTGCAAACTAACCTCTGACCCCCACAGGCACGCCATGATATACACACTGTGTATATATACACACACATGACTAAATGCGGGGGGGGGGGGGGAGGTTGTTTCTTTCTTTTCTTGATTTTTAGAGGCAGGGTTTCTCTATGTAGCCTTGGCTGTCCTGGACTCTGTGTAGACCAAGCTGGCCTCAAACTCAAGAGATCTGCCTGCCTCTGCCTCCCTGACCACTGGGATTAAAGGAATGCACCACCACATCCAGCAAATAAATGTTAAAAATAAATAAATAACTATCCCAACTGAAATACCACTTGTGTCCTTTTGAGGAACCTTAGATTAAGTCAGATTTGAGGCCTCCCCAAGTCTCTAGGGTTCTGGGGCACCCTACGGAGAGCACCACCCGGGCTGGAAGGGCCACAACAAGGGATGTAAAAACAAGGGCGAGGAGTAAAATGTTTGTGAGCATCTTTAGAGGAGTGACTGTCCTTCTGGGCCCTGATGACTAGAAAAACAGCAGACAGTGCAGAAGGCCAGAAGATAAAGGAAACCAGGAAAGTCCTTCCTGGAAGGACGGGCGGTTGGCAAACCTAAAAGGACACATATCCTTCAAGAGACGCATCCTTCAGGCTGCAGAGGAGGCTCGGTCCCTGGAGCCCACATGAGAGGGTTAGACACGGTTCCCACGTTTGTCCTCTGACAAACACACCTGTGCGCGCACACAAACTAAATAAATGAATTAAAGATACGCTAGAGAACTGGAGAGAGAAAGAGACTGGCTCCTGACTAACCAAGAGTGGTGGCTTACATCTGTAATCTCAGTACTCAGGATGCTGAGGTAGGATTGCCACAGGTTCAAGGCCAGCCTAGGCCAAATAGTGAGCTCCAGGGCAGCCTGACTACAGTGAAACTGTCTTGAAACAAAGAGCTGCCCAAGTGCACCAAAGAGAAGCCTGTGCTCACAGCGCAGTGGACCAACTCTGCACACACACACACACACACACACACACCCGCCCCGCAAGCTGTCCTAGCTGTGGTGAGGGTTTGAAGACAACCACACTCTGCCGATACGCTCAAGGGGGAAATTCCTAAACAAGCAGACTGAGGATGCCGAGGGGAGGAAGGCAGGCAGGCAGGCTATTTTTAATGTCTACAGGATTCCACCTCAATTAGAAAAGCTGCCGAGAGGAGAGTGGGGACAGGTCCAGGCAGGGAAGGGATGCCAGGAAAACGTTAGGGGAGAGGTCAGAGATGAGACGTGGAACATGGCCCTGGCTCAGGCCCAAGATCAACTGTGGATGCTGTCACAATGATGGTACAAGGGGACCAAGAGGAGGGATGAGTCAAGGGGTGGGCGTCTGAGCCTTGGCTCACAACCACCATAACCCCTGCACCCCAGGACACCCCAGAAAAGCAGTGTCAGAGCAGCAGGGGATACACTTTCTGCCATGTTCTCTGAACTCAATGTCCCTTGAACTCCACAAGGAAAGGCTGCCTTCCTCATAGAGCCACTTCCACCCCCACTGCTTCTGTTTTCCTATCACAGGCCAACTTGGAACCACCTGCATGGAGGTGAGAAGGCCAAGGGCGAAGGAAAGGGACAGGCTGGAGCAAGGAGGGGCAGAGAAGACATCTAACTGGGAGGACCAAGTGTCTCCCAAGAGATCAGGCTCCTGCTGTGCATCATTCACTCCCAAGAGCTGCAGGACAGAGTGCAGGATAGGCCTCTCTCACAGCTCTCAGGAAAGCTCAAACCCCAGAGAGATATTACAGCAGGCCTGAAGAGGTGGGGTGGAAGGCTTGGAAACTTCAGGGTCCTCCCTGACCCTCATCTACCTGCCTTGTCACCTCCTACAAAGCCAGAGGATACTGACAATGCAGTTGATTCAGGGTCCCCAAATCTGGGCCTGGGTGCAGGCATCTAACCCCTACTACTTGGAGGCACGTGGATTCAAAGTTCAGGACCTGCCTGGGGTACAGACTGAGTTCTGAAGCAGCACAGCAGGACAGCTGAGTAAGACCCTATCTCAACAACAGCAGCAGCAACAAAAAAACCAGCAAAGGAGCTAGAGATACAGTTCAGTGGTAGGGTACTTGTTCAGCCTGTGAAAGAGTCAATTCCCAGCAACACACATGCGTACACACATACACGAACACCACCACGAACTCCGCAACAAACACCTGTCTCCCACAGGTGTTCCTCAGTTCTATGACGACAGACCCCAGCTGAGTAATCACATCAAAGCATAAGTTGTGGGCTCCCCAGTCAGTTCTCCTGAAGGAAGATAAGCTGTGGAAGAGAGCTGCCACCTATTCTGGGGATCAGCAACCAGGCTTAGCTCCTAAATGAAGGAGAGAGAGGAAGGGAATCTATGCTCAGAGCACAGCCCTGGACTCCAAGAAGCACATCAAGCTATTCCACCCAAACTCCCACCCGCCACAGCCACACGGTACTGTATGCACCACACAGGGACACAGGCCTGCTCAGGCCAGGGTGGGCAGGATGTAAATCCAAGGCCAGCCTAAGCAACGTTCCTGAGCTATAGCAAGATAAAGAGAAGACAGAGGCAGGCTCAGTGACCTGCCTTTAACCCAGCACTCAACAGGCAGAGGCAGGTTTGAGGTCCAGGCCAGCCTGGGCTTCACAGCGAAGGGCAGAGATGCGCTGTCCTTCCTCCTGGTTCTAAGCAGCCAGATGCCCACGTGTGCTCTTCCCACGCACCCCTGCCCGCTACTTACCGTCCCGCAGACTCTGACGTCGTGCAGCCGGCCCCATTCATCCTCGTAACTGTCCACCATCATGACGCTGTCGTCCTCACGGCCCAGCTCAGCATTGAGGTGCAGCCTCACCTCCTCGCCCAAGGAATGCATGCCCACTGCGGGGAAGAGCCCATCTGGGGACATGGGCATGATGGTGGAGCCCACCTGCAGCACAGGGAGGGAGGAGGAAGGTGCCATCCAGCTCTCACCTCCAAGAGATGCAGCCAGCAGCTGCCACATACACAGGCACGCACGCACGCACGCACGCTCCCTGCCCCCACACTCACACTCTTTCTCTCACACACATACACTCTCTCACACACACTCTCTCACACACACATACACGCACACTTTCTCACACATTCTCTTTTTCTCACAGATCTCAGAAAAACAGGCTTGGCAGGGTTCTAAGATTTGCCAAGTGCTCCTGGCCAGGCAGGTCACATGGAGCTGGAAGGCAGGCCTCAGTCCCTGGACTTGCTACGCTGTACACAGCCCAGCAGCACCAAGGCACATCTGCTAAGGCTGCAGAAGGAGCTGACCTCTTGCCCTGCTGGGAAAGCAATCCGCCCCAGCAGAGGGGGAGGAGGGGAAGAGAGGGAGAGTCTGAGTCCCACCATGACCACTACCACCATCTCTGAAGAGAAAGCGGTTCAAGAAATAAAAGAAAAATAAAACCAAAGCACAACCCCCCCAGTTTTCAAGTCAAACCCCTGAGACCCTCCACTTAATACAGCTGAACCATAACCTTTCCCTGTTTACATTTTAAAAATCATTTCTTTTTATTTTATGTGCATTGGTGTTTTGCCTGCATGTGTGTCTGTGTGAGGGTGTCATATCCCCTGAAACTAGAGTTACAGTCAGTTGTGAGCTGCAGTGTGGGTGCTGGGAACCAAACCTGTGTCTTCTGAAGAGCAGCCAGTGGTCTTAACCACTGAGCCATCTCTTCATCCTGCTTTTTATGTCTTTATTGTTTGAAAAGTTCATACATACATATAATGTACTTTGATCAAATCACCCCATTCCTCTGCTCCAATTCCTTCCCTACCCACCCCCAATCCCTCCTAATTTCATGTGCTTTTTTGAACCTAGAGTCAACTTAGTGCCTATACATGCATGCGTGTGAGTCACCTACTGGAGCATGTATGTAGCCTCTCAGGGGCCACATCCCGAAAGAAAGCTTCAGGAAGTCTTTAAGTCGTGTAACCCAACTGTCCCTGAGCTCATTCTGTGGCGAGAGTGCCTCTGAACCTCCGAGTCTCCTGCCTCTACCTCCTGGGTGACCTCTGTCTCTCTGGTGCTGGGAACTGAACTGGGAGCCTCCAGCATGCTAGCCAAACACGCCGGCTGCGTTCACACGCCCTTCCCTCCTTCTGTTTCTTCAAAATCTCCCTCCGAGTCATATATTTCTGCCCTTGCTGGTTGTAGTTACTTCTCCTCAAACCTGTGATATGAGCATGTCCCTGCTGCCCTGGGCAGGGAAGAGTCTTGACAGGAGGTGGGAACAAGCCATCAGACTCTTCCAGGTAATCTTCACAAACCCTTAGCCAGATCAGGCCACTTGACTCCTCCTGGGGCTGTCTGCTCACCCGTTTCCCATTTTTGGTGAAGAAGATCTGGGCAGTCTGCACATCAAAGGACACAGGCTCAATGCCACAGCCAATCCGGTCTCCAGAGTTGCACTTTGACCCAAACTGGCGCCCCTTGGCTCGGCCATTATACAGCCTATGAAGAGAGTGCACAGGACTCTGTGGTGCCCTCTCAGAAGCCCCACTCTTGACAGCACCCCACCTTGGTCCTGCTAGTCACGTCACCCTCTCTGACGTCCACACCAGCAAGGGTAGCTCACCTAACGACATTTATGAAAAAACTCCTAAGACAGGAAATAGTGATGCAGCGAAAGTTTTGGTATCTTTTAAAACTCAGTTATGTTATGACATATAAACATGTTTCTGTTTTTATCCCAGGTGTGGGATGTGGGACTGCCCCAGATGGTCCACAGCAGCAGACTATTTGCCTTGTGTGGGCTCTGAGAGGGGCTCTTTGCCAGCTGCAGACAGTTTAAATCTGAGGACTCTGGAGAGGGAATAAAGGCCAGAGCCCAGAGTGAGAAGGGGGTCTCCAAGGAAGAGGAAGGCTGCTGCTCCCCCTTGCTGCTCCTACTGCTGTTGATGCAGTTTGAGGAGAAAAGGTTGGAGAGCTCCTGAAACAAAGACTGGACTTGCCCCAAGAAACCCAAGGACTCTAACCAGCAGGAAGTAGCCAAAGAGACCTATGCCCCCTCTCCCACTAACCCTCTTTCTCTCCTACCTGGTATCGGAAGGGACTGGAGTGGAGAAGGGAGGTAGAAGTATAAAAACCCAAATAAAATGGATTTTTTAAAGTCCTACATGGTAGAGAAAACACTCAGAGATAGCTTATCCTTCACACCACTTCAGCCCATGGAAAGACCACTCACTTGCCGTCATCAGCATGGTAGGCCACGGAGTCAGGCAGCCAGCCGGGCTGGTGGTCCAGGCTGTAGTACTGAGGAACCAGCCCCACAGCGATGGTGCCCCGAACACCACTGTCCACGATAGAGACCTGGAACGAAGAGAGCAGGACACGGGTCACAGGGGAAGAGGAGTGAACTTGGGCAGGACAGGCGATCAAAGGTGGGCTTATGCTCAAGGGCACCTGGGATGGGAAGACAGGGCCCTTTACTGTGGTTACTCGGACAGTCACTCTTGGGCTTTAGCTGGGCATGATGGCTCACATCTTTAATCCCAGCATTCCAGAGACAGTGATAGCTCCAGGCCAGCCTGGTGTACATAGAGAGACAGAGAGTTCCAGGCCAACCAAAGCTACATAGTGAGATCCTGTCTCCCCTCCCTCCCAAAAAACAGGAGAAGCAGAGGTGGGGAGCTGGAGACATGGCTCAGTCAAGAGTACATGCGACCTAGGTTTGGTTCCCACAACCCACATCCGGTAATTCACAACTGACACCTCTAACTTCTAGTCTCCATGGGCTCTATACTTACATGGACATACCCACACACAGGCACTTATAACAAATAATTATAATAACAATAATAAACAGCTATGCACAGAATCAATTTTGGGCTTTTTTAGGACAGCAGTTCTCAACCTGTGGGATACAACCCCTTTGGGGGTCAAATGACCCTTTCATAGTAGTTGCCTAAGACCATCAGAAAACACAGATATTTATTTACATTACAAATCACAACAGTAGCAAAATTAAAGTTATAAAGTAGCAAAAAAATAATTTTATGGCTATGGGTCAGCACAGCATGTGTTAAAGGGTCACATTGTTAGGAAGGCTGAAAACCACCATATTAGGAAAATGGCGCGGGTCAAAGTGCACCTAGGCAAGGGGACAGCAGAGCCAAAGGGCAGGGGCTGAGACTCCAAGGCACCCGTCTCTCAGATCAAGAGTCATGCTGTCCTGCACCCTTCTCTCAAAAGAGCCACCTTGGTGAAAACCTAAAAGGTCATGAATCCATGAGAAGGGCCTCTCGGCACTTGATGTACTCACTCCTCATTGCCGACCTCACCACCACCCCAGTTCCCCAACTCTGCACACCTACTGCTTGATCACCTCAAAATAATTGCTGTCCTTGGTCAGTGGTCGAGATGCCACATAGCAGCCAACTTCACCAGAATTCCCATGGTAACTAAAGAAATATAGAAAAGTTCTATTAGCAGCATGCCCACGTGCTGGAGGAAGTCAGAGTACTCCAAACCCCAACCTTGTGAGGGCTCATCAAGCCATACTTCAAGAAATCTGCAGAGCCAGGTATGGCGTCACACGCCTTTAGTCCCAGCCAGCACTTGGCAAGCAGATCTCTGAATCTGAGGCCAGCTTGGTTTACAGAGTGAGTTCAGGACAGCCAAGGCTACACAGAGAAACTCTGTCTTAGGAGAAAAAAAAAATTCTCTAGAACACACACACATGCACGGAATTTAAGGTCACCTACCCTTCCCACTGCTTCTAGCCCGAGTTCAAGCCACACTACATCAGTACAGCCTCGTTTCCTTTTCAGGAGGAAGATGATGCCTTCCTTAATTGCTTCTTAGTGTTGTCTAATCTCAAGCCCTCTTGCTGCAACTTTGGCCCTTGCCTGCAGCCTGGTTCTCCAGCTCCACGGACAGCGGAGATGGAGAACAGCTGATCTCTACCCTTCATCAAAGGCCTTCAGTCAGGAAGAGTCACTCAATCTCTATATTTCGGCTTTCTTCCCCTCAGGCAATAATGCCAGCTCCTTTTCCCCTTAGATGATAACTATCTGGATAGGTCAGAGAAGGTTCAAGACTTAAAGAGAAGAATACAAACCAAAGGGCTGGCAAGACACAGAGTGGGCGACTACACACTGGCACTCCCCAGACAGGGCCTGCTGCCTTACAGAAGGCCCCTCCCTGCTAAGCCCAAGTCTTGGAAATGTAGGCAGAAGGGGACTCAGGCCACTGTCTTGACAGATGGTGGCAGCCTCCTATACCTGCCATGGGAACTTCCAAATCAGAACAGGGCCATTCTGGATCCTTTCCTTACCAGACTGGAAGACAGTGAGCCAAGATGGCTGAGTACTTGCCCATAATCTCAAGGGAAGCTGAGGAGGAGGACTACAGGTGTTAGGACAGCATGACCATCTCAGCAAAGACCAGTGAGAAGACTCAGTGTATAAAAGCACTTCCTAATGACCACAGTTGGTCCCCCCTGATCTAAGGGGAATCAGTCTCCATCACATTGTCCTTTAACAGCCACCCCCATACACACACCAAATAAGCAAATAAATTAAAACAACAACAACCCGAAGGACCCAGTGACAAGAAACAGAAAGGAATGCACAAAGGCCACTGGGGTGCCCTCGCCATGAGGTGAGTGTAAACAGTCCCTCTCCCTCTGACAAGCCTGTCTCTGCCTAAGATCTGGAAAAGGACTCACAAGGACAATGGGGAAGGGTTCCCCACACTCACCTCAAAGTGTCACCATCTACAAGGATATGTTTAAACCTCTCCTGATACCGGAAAGCCCGGA
Organism: Pachyuromys duprasi; assembly: GCA_028658305.1. NCBI lineage: Eukaryota > Metazoa > Chordata > Mammalia > Rodentia > Muridae > Pachyuromys > Pachyuromys duprasi. The sequence continues at coordinate 1,381,483 of CM053752.1, read as the reverse complement.
CCTCTCGAATCTCCCGAATCCTCCTTCGCCAGTTCAGAAACCGGTAGTGCAAGTTCAGGTCATCCATCTTGTTCATGAGAACAAACCTATGAGTAGAGAGGTGAAGAGGAAGCGGGGCTGAGCAGCGCACCGGGCCTGCTCAGTCCTGACTGTGCTTCATGACCAAATGCATCTCAACGCTCCAACCTCGGCCGCTCAGCCAACAGAAGCATATTGGGCCTTTACCATGGGCACTGTGGGCGGAGCTAGGAGCAAAGCTCCGAGCAAGGTAGCCTGGGTTCTTTTTCTCATAGAGTTTCCATCTTCGTGAGCGTGAAGGAGCACGGCAGGTAATAAGCACAAATGGGCATTTGACCAGTGGGGAAAAAGGGATGTAATGAAGTGTCTGAATTGTTGCATGTGAGCTGAAAGGGAGGCAAGCAATGTACAGTACAAAAAGCATTCCTGGCAGAGGCAACAGCGACAACAGATCTGTGGGTAGGAGAAAGGTGTTACAGTACAGAAAGACAGCCAGCCAGGGCCACTGCTATATGGGAAAAGTGAATAAGAACAGGGTAAAGTGGCCGGGAGTGGTGGCATTCGCCTTTAGTCCCAGCACTTGGGGAGGAACAGGCAGGCAGATCTCTGTGTGTTTGAAGCCAACTGGGTCTAAAAGCAAATCCCAGGACAGCCAAGGCTGTTGTCACACAGGGAAACCGTGTCTTGAAAAACAAAACAGAAAGAATAGTTGGCAAAAGGCTGTCCAGAGTCAGGAGTTTAAATTTTACTTCAAGGGTAATGAGAAACCTTTAAGGAATTTTACAAAAAAGGGGGGGACATGATCTTTTGTTTTTTTGAGACAGGGTTTCTCTGTGTAGCTGGCTGTCCTGGAACTCACTCTGTAGATTAGGCTGGTCTCGGAGATCCACCTGCCTCTCCTCCTAAGTGCTGGAATTAAAGGTGTGCACAACCACCACCCTGCCTGAGAGCCCTTAATCACTCTGAGCCTTCCCTCCTGCCCATAACCCCCAGCACTTTTAATCCTAAGAGTTCTACACCTGAGATCTACATAGCACCCGCCAGGCCAGCCAAGGCTACCTAGGGAGGCCCTGTCTCCAGCAAAATAAATAAATAAATCGGGTCTTAACTGTCATTCCCAGCTGGAGGTTGTCACAGTAGCTCAGAGGATGGCAGCCACGAAAATGGCAGCGGTGAAGGAGAAGAGGAGCGGGGCTCTCCTGGTAATTTAGACAACCCGCAAGGCCAGTAAATGAATGAATGGATAGTTTCCCAGAGAGCCAAAAGCCGGGAAACGATGGAGAACTCTTTTCTACCCGTTCCCCAAACTCTTGGCCCAGGGCTGTCCGCACAGTAGATCAGCAAACCCAGGCTAAGCTGAGTTCGAGCCCGGTGTGCACATTAGGGCTCTTCTGCACCACCACACGCTCCAGGGGCGCAGGCACCTGTGGCGCAGCGCCCGGATGCCTCTGCTGGGCCCTGGGCCAAGACTTGAACCCAGGCAGATGCCGGAGCCCCCGACCTGAAGGCATCTGGTCTCCGAGACTCGGTGGCCTCGGCACCAGCCAGCAGCCGCTGCGCTGGGTCCCGGCGCGCCTCAACACCGCGGGGTCCCGGAGGTGAGACCCGGGGGCCAGGCGGCCTTAACCTGTCAGCGCGGCTCCGCCCGGTCTGCAAGGCCCGTGCGCAGCTCCAGGAGCGCCGGCGACCAGAGCCGCGGCCCCGCCCCGGAGCCCGGAGCCGTCGCCCAGGACCCCCGCCTCGAGCTCCACAGAGCCCGAGGCCTCCGGGACCCCGCCCCCCGGTCCCCGCCTACCGGGGCCGCCGCGTCCTCCTCATCCATAGGCCTCTCAGCACCGCGCTGTAGCTCTTCGGCCGCCGCCACCACACACATCCGGGTCCCCGCCCTTCCTCTGCTCCGCGAGGCCCGCCCCCCGCCACCGAAGATAGCCAATCCGCAGCAGCCTCTGAAGACGGGCAATCGGAGCAGCCAATCGCAGGTCTCAGGCCCCGCGGGCGCGGCCCGGTGAGCTGGGTACCCTGGGTACCTAACACTCACCGGCGTCCGCGGAACCCTGGTGTCGGGAGGGTGGGGGAAGCAACGTGGCGGCGCGGACGCCACCGTGGGCGCCCGGAGCTCAGGGAGGCGGTCAAAAGGGGGCTTCCTTGAGGCGGAGCAGGTCACTGTGCCGTGCAAGCGTCGCGTTTCTGGAGCAGAAGTGATGCTAAAAGCCTTACTGGAATGTCCTATTGAGCCACTTCGCAGCTTGGGGTGGGGGTGGGGGAATCATAAAATTATCTGTTTTACGCGTGAGGAGCCAGATCTCCACAGCAGCAGCATTGAGCTGATACCGTGTGCTTCCTTCTCTCCAGAGCACCACTTTGCACCACGTTCGTTCATTCCAGGTCAGACGTTCCAGAACAGGGGAGAACTTCAGATGCAGAAAACACAGTGAGGTGAAACCCAAGGCTGTTTGGGGACAGAGGGCTTGATAGGAAAGTTAAGTCATCAGGTCAGCATGTACTGGAAAGGACACTGTCGCTTATCATGCACTTCCTGCAAAGGATTTGGTTGTCCCAGGAAGACTGAATAATCTCTCCAGAGAGACCCATTCTCTGTCTTGAGTGCCCTGTGTCAGAAACTTAAACGAATATACTAGTGTCTTTCCACATCTGAGTCTACTGAAATATTAATAAATTAACAAGCTATGTCGGTTTCGTTGGCAATAATTTGCCACTTAGTCCTGATCTACATTAACAACAGGCAAGTACAGGTTCTCTTACGTCAATATTACACATCATGTGTGTACTTATGTAAGCTGCACCATGGCTACTAAAGGGTTCAAGAAGCTACAGTGTAATTCAGGAGTTGAGAGGCCTCACCAGAGCCTGAGAGTTGATGTGTTGCGAAGTGACCAGCCCCAGCCAGGATGCCGCCATCTTCAGAGCCAAGCTGCAGGTCACAAGGCTGAGCCAGGCTTCAGGACAAAATGCAAGACAGGATATGGATGAAGGGGCAGACAAACTGTAATCCCTGTAGGTTTTGTCAGTGGACCAGAGTTGAGCTGAAGCCCCAGAGACAGTCAATATTTCCCTGTTGTCCCTGTCGGCACACACACACCACACACACGGTGGTTAGTGAGGGGACCACTGTCATCACAGGGCTGGACATCCTCCTCATCATGGGGTCCAGCCGAGGGTGTTGTACCCTTTCTTGGTCTGATTGAGTCTGACAAGCTCTTGAACCTGTTGCCTCCCTTCCACCAGCAGCACCCTTCCCACACATCCACTTACAAATATTACATGTAGTTATTCCGTCACTCTGTGTATGCGTCTGCACACACACAAACAAGCACAGTACATGCATGGAGGTCAGGGCATGAGCTGCCGGGCTCAGATCACACCTTCAAACATTAGGTCCCAGGGATAGACAAATACAGGTCGTTAGGATTGGCAGCAAGTGACTTTTCCTGGTGAGCCATCTCCATAACCCTGCATTTTATTTTCTAAAATTGTAAATCAAACACTAAATGCTATTTTGGTGGGCTGTGTCTGCCTTCTTTCACTCAGCACAATTGTCTTAAGATATATCCATGTTGTACAAGTCTTTGTACTAATACAGTTTCAGTTGCTGAATAAAAAACAAAACCAGATAAATCAATTTAAGAGGAAAAGGGCTGGGCCTGTTGACACTCGCCTGTAATCCCAGCACTCAGGGAGGAAGAGGCAGGCAGATCTCTGTGAGTTCGAGGCCAGCCTGGTCTACAGAGTGAGAACCAGGACAGCCAAGGCTACACAGAGAAACCCTGCCTCTAAATGACTCAGTGGGTAAAGGTACTTGAAGCCAAGCCTGTTGATCTGAGTTTAGTCCTAGAACCCACATGGTGGAAGGAGAAAACCAGCTCCCACAAACTGTCCTCTTACTGACACACATGTAACACACATGTGCACATATGTACACACAAACATGCTAAATAAATGTAATTGTTGAACCATTTTAAATTTTTATGCATTTATTTATTTTGTGTGTATGGATGTTCTGTCTACTTGTGTGTACTATGTGCATGCCTGATGACTTTGAAAACCCTGGGACTGAGGCTGGAGAAGATGGCTCAGTGGTTAAGAGACTGTCTGCTCTTCCAGCCAGGTCCTGAGTTCAGTTCCCAGTACCCATAAGATGGCTCACAACCATCATAATGGGGTCTGATGCCCTCTCCTGTCTTGCAGTCATACTTGCAAATAGAGCACTCACATACATAAATAAATCTTAGCCGGACTGTGGTGGCACACACCTGTAATCCTAGCACTTGGGAGGCAGAGATATCTATTAGTTCATGGCCAGCCTGGTCTACAGAGTGAGTTCCAGGACAGCCAGGGCTACACAGAGAAACCCATCTCGAAAAATCCAAAACAATAACAAGAAGAAAGAAAAGGAAAGGAAAAGAAAGCACTGGCCCTGGAGTTACAGATGGCTGTGAGCCACCATGAGGTTCGGTAGCCGACCACAGCAGAAAGGGCTGGGCACCAGCAGCAGTGATCAAGTGTGGGGCAGTACTTCTCATATGAGCTCCTCATCTTGGAGATGAGCACTATGCCTGCCCAGTAACCCACTCCTGACCTCCCCAAACCTATCCCCTGGGATGAAGTGTTCAAATGCTTACTCCTGTAGGAAACACTTCACGCTTCAGCCAGAACGACATTTAAGACATGCAAAGTACGTCTTTGAAAATTGACCCAGGGCTGGGGAGATGTTTAGGGGTTAAGAGCACTGGCCACTCTTCCTGAGGACCCAGACTGAGTTCCCAGCACCCACATAGCCGTTCGCAAACAACTCTAACTCCAGTCTCAGGGGGACTGATGCCCTCTCCTGGCTTTCAGGGGCATGTGCCTTGTCACAAACACACATGTAGCCACTCCACACATACACACAAAATAAGCAAATAAGTGTAATTAAAAAAAATTTAACCCCAGCCAGGCGGTGGTGGCACATGATTGGGGCTGACCTTTCTGCACTGTGTAAAGATGTCCATGCTTATACAAATGCTGGTTTCTGTAGCTGGAGAGTTGAGAACAGGTGGGACTTTGGTAGTCTCATCTTTACGAAGTATCTCCTGCCTCAGCATTTTGTAAGCATTGCTCTTCATAACCCTCTGACCGGCTGAATAAAGAGCTGAACAGCAGGAGAGAAAGGCAGGACTTCTGGAGTGATAGGCACTCTGGGAAAGAGCAGCTGTGGGAAGAGTTGCCAGCCCACTCAGAGGAGGAAGAAAGGGGCTGAGGAGAGATAGAAGCCACATGGCCAGACATATATGCCAGTGTGGTCGGGTTAGCATAGCTGAGAATTAAAAAAAAAAAAAAAAAAAAAAGCTAAGAATCAAACAAATTTTTTAAAGGTTAAAAAAAAAAAAAAAGAAAAGAAAGAATAGCTGATAATCTGGCCAGCTGTGGTGCCTAAGCTAATAGTGATATTAAAGTTCTCTACATCATTACTGGGGAGTTGGCAATCCCAAATAAAGTCCCGCTTTAGCACACGCCTCTAATCCCAGCACTCGGGAGACAGAGGCAGGTGCATCTTTGTGAGTCCCAGGTCAGCCTGGTCTAGAGTGAGTTCCAGGACGGCCAGGGCTACACAGAGAAACACTGTCTTGAAAAGGAAAAAAAAAAAAACAAAAAACAGCTGACTCATATCCAGATGAGGAACAACTTTACTGACCAGAACACAATGGGCCATGCGTTCCGCTTGCACTTCTGTCTGACTCAGAAGAGTTCTCTAGAGTCCCATTCCCCCACCTCTTCAGTATGCCTATAATAACGTACAATACAGTTAGATTAACTCATCACAGTTCACATTCTATACTTCACATCTCGGGCTTTCTTCCTCCGGTCCTGGAGTTCAAGCCCGGGCCTCACACATGCAGCTGCTTTCCCCTGAGCCTGTCCCAGCACTGGCAGCTGAGGGTTAAGCTGTGTGTTGTGTGTCAGTGGCTGTAGCAGCTGTTGTGCAAAGCTAAAAGAAATTAGTTCGAATATCTAAGCCCTAAAGAAACAGCAACTGTTTGAAGAGATGTCTTCAGCCAAACAGCACACTGTGCACCTGTTATAAACTCACATGGTACTTGTTAATAAGCATCTTAATCAGCTAAATAAACTTGCTTTAGGTGTGCAGTGGGTGAACCAATGTCAACATTAAACTCTTTGGGGCACAAACCCTCTCTGTTGTGTCCATGTCTCCCAGTCACAGCCTCACAACTCAATGCTCTGTAGATGTAGGTAATCATTACATCCCAAATAACTGTACCTACTTTATTTACTTACACAAAAAGCAGAGTTCCAGTCCCCTACACGCTGCACTTTGTTCACTAATCATTCCTAACTCCAAACTGCTTGACCCTTGCCCTTTAAACACTCCATTCTCATGTCTCTCTCTCGAGGTTTTTTTTGTTTTGTTTTTTCCCCTTTCTTGTTTGTTTTCATTTTTTCCAGGCAGGGTTTCTCTGTGTAGCCCTGGCTGTCCTGGACTCTGTAGATCAGGCTGGCCTTGAACTCACAGAGATCTGCCTGCCTCTGCCTCCCTGAGTGCTGGGATCACAGGTGTGTGTCACCACGCCCGACAATTCTCTGATGTTCTTGGGGCACTGGGACTCGAGAACATGTTAAGTGCACGCATGTATATGCGTGTGCACTTGTCCTTCCCTGTCCTTCACACCTGTGCTTCTAACACAAAGATGTGTCCCCCTCAGACCCTGCCAACTTCCCTGTTCAGCCCTGCCCATCCTTTCTCCTGACTTCCTCAAAAAGCCCTGTTCTTCAAAGGTCCCCTTTGCTTTCTTCCAAGATAGGAGGGAGCTATCCCTCTTCTGTTGAGCTCTGACCACTGTGCTGGCCTCACAGCCTTCACACTTCAAGGGCAGGAAGAAGAACTGGACCAGCTGGTGGTTTGGGAGGGCTGAGAGTGCCCTGGGGTGGGTGGGCTGGCTCTGGGGTGTAGACAGAGCCATCCCTGAGCTGCCAGGAAAAAACGTCCACCTCTTGGCTGATTTAGGGTTGAGTCCTTACAAGAGTTTGAAGATGGGGAACCAGAGGTTAGGAAAGGGGGTACCCTCAATCGCTTATCCTCTCACCAGGAAAGATAATGTAAGATGTGGTGGTGCAAGTTTTAACCCCAGCACCGGGACAGAGGCAGATGGATCTCTGTGAGTTCCAGGTAAGTCTGGTGTACATATTGAATTCTAGACCAGAGCTAGATCATACATAGTGAGACCCAAGAGAGGGGGGACCCAGCCCGTTCTATAGAGGGAGTTTCAGGACAGCCATGGCTACATAGTAAGACCCTGTATAAAGATGAACAAGTAAATAAATAAATAAATAAATAAATAAATAAATAAATAAATAAATAAATAAATGTAAAATAAAGATGAACCAAAATAATAAAAAGAATAAAATTTAGCTAGGCATTGGTGGCACAGGTCTGTGATCCAGCACTTGGGAGGCAAAAACAGGCTGATCTCTGCATATTCAAGGTCAGCCTGGTCTACAGATCGAGTTCCAGGACAGCCAGGGATATACAGAGGAAACATGTCTTAAGAAAAAGAAGAGAAGGAGGAAGAATACAATTTAAAAACTGATACTTTCAGAACACAAAATGACCACAGGATGGGTGGCGCTGTCCAGGAAAGGGTTAGGTTCTCCTGAGCTAAAGCTCCGAGATTTGGGGAGTAAATTGCCTCTGGAAAAGCAATTATGTCTCATCTTCACTTCCCCTTTCTCAGCTCAGGCACTGAGATGAGAAAGTGTCAAAGGGTTCTGGGGAAGGTGACCCCATGAGCTGACTGAATTGGTGTGTGATTACAGGGCTCCACGCTCAGGGGCTCAGGGTTAAGAATGCCAGATGAGAGCAGAGCTCCATGGAGGGAGGCAGCCCCCCAACACACACACACACACACACACACAGGCTTTTGAAGATGAGACCATTACTCAACCAGGACAGCACTTCAGCAGAACAGGTTTGAAGGATGTGGAAGGCCAGATGGCAGAAAACAAGCTGGACATCAGCTGGGATTACCACAGCTGCACACCGATTTCTCCATTGCACTTCCTCTCCCTGCCCTGCTTGTTATCAAAAGGAACTCACTGACCTCAATGCCATGGAAGCCAGTGTGTAAGGGTGCCTGGGGTACGTGAGAGTGTGGCCTGTGTCAGAAGTCCCTACTAAGTTTCTGGACAAGCCTGCCTCGCAGCAGGAGGCTAATCTACCTAAGCCTCGGCACAAGCTTCTCAGCATGGTGGGTTCTCACACAGACCCCAGGTCTCTTCTCTGGGCATGAAGGCAGATGGCACCCCAAAAGGAAGAAAATCAGAATCCATGGACCCCTGTCTGCAGAATCCAAACTTATGCCCAGGCAGGAGTGGGCATGACCCTGGGCCTTCATCCTGGAAGGAGGCTGGGAAAGGTGTGGTCCTGCACACTTTGTGCACTCCTGCTTGGCCGGCAGAGAGGGATCAGAGCCTGGAACCAGCCTGAAAGGAAGCACTGAGGGGCAGGAGGGGTGTGTGGATGTCAGTGTGGGGATTCCTCTTAGAGGCAGAGTACAACTTCTCCAAAGGATCCACGGACACCCAGCAAGGACAGTCATCTTCCTGTTAGGCCCAGCACGAGCCTAACTTCCTGAAGGGATGAAGAGCACTCAGGAGACCAGGTCTCATCGATGCAATATCGCAAGAGGTTTATTTTAACCATCGTGCAATGGGGTCACCCTGCTGGTCAGCAGAGAGTGGCACTGGGCGACAAAGGCCTTGGGTTCTTAAAGGACAAGGCGCAGGAATGTTTAGGGGGTGCAGTCTTGGCAACTCAGGATTGGATGAGGTATTTAACTTTTAAAATAGTTGGTTAGTCTTAGGTGCTCAAGCTTGGCCAGTCCTGCCAAGTGTGGATGCAGCTGCAATGAAAGGTGGGGGTGGGGGGTGATTAGCTCATCCTTGAAGATCTGGGCTGTGGGCTTTTGGCTGGAGGTCAGGGGCTACTCAGACGAAGGATTGAGGCCATCTGGGTTGGTTGCTAAGAAATGCTATCTCGAAGACATAGGTCTGGTCATTTTTTTGCTGAGCGAAGGTCGTTGCTTGCTCATGGGCCAGGGTCACATTCCTCCCTTCTCTGGAGAAGTACTAAGAAGCTTTAGCTTAACCTGGGGCTAAAACTCAAAATTATAGATTTTAGAAGACATATAGTTTACAAAGTTATTCTGATCCTTTCACCCCCATCTTCCTGTCACACTCAGAAGCAAGCTTGAGCCTGTGAGAAAGCCTCAGCTCAAAGCATGAGCAGTGAGAAAGAGTAAAGACACAGCAGGGATGAGGGTTTGGACAGGAACCACAACCTCCTCTCTGGGGTCAGAACACAGAGAGGAACCTCCACACCAGGTGGAAGATAACTGTCCCTTTTTCCTGCCCGTGCAGTCGGCATCCAGATCTCATGGCAACAGGGAAAACATGACACTAAGTCCTAAAATCTCAAAGTAGCCTCGGGTGGTTCTTTTTATTTTGTATTTGCTTAACAGCTCAGGGAGCCCTTGCTAACACTCTTGCTTGGGGCCCAGAGCTGAACCTTAGTCACTGTCTGGAACTCTTGTTTTAGGAAAGAATGAGATTGCTGCTGCGTAACTGGTGGGGTAGTCCAGTGTAGCAACCCCACTTTCTCCTGGAGAGTAGGGGGTGCTGGGGACGCGCCCAGCTCTGCCTAGGGATGGGCCAGCACAGCCTTTGGATGGTCAGAACAGGAACGACCAACACTGACCAGCCAGCCAGCCTCTTCCCAAACCCCATCAGTCTGAGAAGTCCAGAAGAGCCAAGGAATAGCTAGAGAAAGGAGACAGGCCCTGGGAAAGGAAAGTAACGGAGGGACAAGCTAGCCTGGACTGCAGACATGAGGGTGAAGCCTAGTGTATGGCCAGACCACTGTCCCTGGAAGCATCTGGAATATGGCCCCCCTCTTTTACCTGCACCCCCTGGAGTTCAGCTGTGGGCTCCCTTTCCCGGCCCCCTCTCTGCTCGGCTGCTCTCAGATGGTCACAGGCAATGCGAGGGTTCCTGCAGTTCGCTGAAGGTGTGGATCCCACCACCCAGCCTTTTCCACCCCTTCCCTAAGGCGGGTCCTCTGGGTCTTCTGTTTCACACACCCAGGCCAGGAGCTTCTGATCTGCCTGTTCCCTTCTCTCCTTCCTCTCACGGTGCGCCTCTTGCCCTCCACAGGAGTTTCTCCTAGCATTTATCCAGATCCCTTTCAGGAAGCGCCGCTCTCTCTCACACTACACACACTATCCCTTCTTGCTTCACTCTTAGCCCCCCGAGTTCCCACCCACAGGAGTTCCCACAGGCCCTTCATCTTCCAGAACACACATGCATGTTAACTGGATTTCAGGGCTTGTCTTCACTATCCTCCCTTCGCTCCTCCCTGCCCCACAATCCCTTTAGCCAGATATAAAGCTCCCAAATTCCGGGCGAGGTTCCCAGGAACAAAGCAAGGAAGAAGAAAAAAAAGCCATCAGAACAGTTTGGGAAGTAAACAGCAGCTGAGCAGAAGGAGGGGAGGGAAAGCCGGGTGGACCCAGGTGGGTGGCCCTCCAATGCGCCCAGCTCAGGGAATGCCCCTGCCTCCGTCCCTCCCCCTTCACCTGACTTTTAAGGGGAGCAGCCTGCTGCAGCTGCGCCAGCCTCTTTGGAAGGAGCGCACAGAGCAGAGCCTCTGACCATGGCAGGGGCCGGGCTGCCCACACTGCTGCTGCTGCTGCTCGCTGTGGGCACGGGGTCGGCCTCATCGGGGTGCCCCGGCTGCGGGCCCGGGGTGCAGCCTGGCTGTCGTGGGGGCTGCGCGGAGGAGGCAGACGCGGGGGCCCCTGCGGACGATGGCTGTGCAGAGGGCGGAGGCTGTCTCAGGAGAGAGGGGCAGCCGTGCGGGGTGTACATCCCCAAGTGCGCCCCAGGACTGCAGTGCCAACCGCGGGAGAACGAAGAGACGCCGCTGAGGGCGCTGCTGACCGGCCAGGGCCGCTGTCAACGGGCCAGGGGGCCGGCGGGTGAGTCCTGGCTCCCACCCACCTGAGACAGGAGAGGCCAGGAGCCTGGGCAGAGGCAGTGGGCAGCCTCCCCGAGCCTCTGCGACCCACCCATTGCTTCCTCCTGGGCCTTGAGTGTAAGGTCAGGGAACAGTTGTGAGGCTGCCTGTAGCTAGGGTCAGCTGAGAATCAGGGAGAGAGATGTCTGGCTCTCCATTTCCCCATTTTCTCCCAGGGGGGTGGGGAAGGGGCTATGTGGGAGGAGGGCAGAGAGTTTTAGTTTTAGCTATATGCCCTGAACCCTGCAGGCCCGGATCCATCACTCCAGTGGCCTACACTGGAGACAGGACCTGGAGGAACGGGAATTCCAGGGCCTCTGTGAAGTCAGTGGCAGGACAAAAAAAAGAAGGGATCTGCCAGATCAGGCTCAGGGCTTAAACCTGTGCGGAACTGGATGCCCTCCACGCCCCGCCCTAGGGACCAACACTGGAGACTGAGTCATGGGGGGATGGAGGCAGAGTGAGTCAGCAGCCGAAGGACGGGGGTGGGAGCAAGTGAAGACTGAAGAAAAGTGAGGCCCCGGCGTTTTTACGGAATGAGAAAATGTGCTTGGCTCACTTGGCGTGGTGTTAATGCCTGAGTCCAGCACTTAGGTGGCGGTGAGTTCAGCAGCGTCCTTGGCTACATCCTGTCTAAACTGCTTGTGTCTTGGTTGTACACACACATGCATGCACACATGCACGCCTGTAGTGTCAGAGCCCAGGCTTTTAGGGCCCCTCTTACAAGGCGTGTTTTGATTGGAGAAGGCAGGTGGAAGCATCAACACAGTTTGGTGCTAAACGCAGGGAATGGGGGACAGAGTGATGCCCAGGCAGTAAGTGTTAAGAAGAATGAAGGGGGGAGCTTATATTTTGGCCCATGGCTGTCAGCCCAGCCTTTTCTTAGCCCTGGCTTACTCCAGAAGCCAGCGCAGCCTGCAGTGGAGACCTCATTTCCTGCCCCTTTGCAGCCTTCAGTGCATCCTAGGTGAAGGGCTGAAGGCAGACGTTCTAGGCCCACTAGGCTTGAGCTGAGACAAAAAGAAGAGGTCCCGTGTGTGTGAGGTCTTCAAATAACACCACACCAGGCCCGGGAGGGCAGACTGAGTCAGCAGAGGGGTCATGACAGGGACACACATTCCACTGGATCCCTGTTCCCCCTCCCACATACACACACACACACACACACACACACACACACACACTCTGCGCCAATCTCCCTGGCTTGGTGCGCCCCCTGCAGGCCTCTAGTGGAATAGGCAGGCCTTTTCCTAAAGACTGGAAATAACCAGTATTCTGAGTTTTTGCTCTCTTATAAGACTTGAAACTGCTCTGGGGAATATTATCAGAACTAGTAACATAACTGTATTTTATAGAATTTTCTTTTGGTTTTTTGAGACTGGGGCGTTCTCTGTGTAGCCCTGGCTGTCTGGGAACTAGTCCTGTAGACCAGGCTGTCCTGGAACTCACAGATCCTCCTTTGCCTCCTGAGTGCTGGGACTAAAGGCGTTTCACATTTCACATTTCACATGTGCAGGAGTGTTGCCTGCATGTACTGTCTGTGTTACCATGTGGGGGCCGGAAGCAGGGTTGGACCTGGTATCAGACAGCCATTGTGAACCACCACTAGGATCTGGGAATCAGAGTCCTGTTCTCTGGAAAAGTGGCCAGTGCTCTTGACTCCTGAGCCACCTCCCCAGGCCCCAAGCCTGAGGCCTCCCATGTGCTGGGATTACAGGCACACACGACCACACCCAACCTGTTAGAGGAAGATTTTGCGGCAGGATAGGGCTAGGAGAAGACTGGCTACTTTTAGTCCATAAAGCCCTCACTGCCTTCACTTTAGCCAGCAGAAGTGGACCGAGGCCTGTTGGTGCTGGTCTTCAGCCCTGACTGATGTCTCTGATTTCCTCTCTCACTCTTCCTTTCTTCCTCTCCCTCGCCACAGAGGAGAGTAAACCCCATGCAGGATCCTCCCGTCCACGTGAGACAAGCCACAGAGACCGGCAGAAGAATCCAGGGACTTCCACCACCCCTATAAGGCCCAATCCAGGGGGTGCTCAAGACTCTGAGATGGTGCGTGTGGGGCTGGTATGGAGGCCGGTATGGAGGCCGAGGGCCGGAGATTCCCCTCAGAGCCCTCTGGAGCATTCTGGCTCCTGTGTCTCTGAGCACCGCCCCACCACCCCTGTTCCTCTCCAGGGCCCCTGCCGCAGACACTTGGATTCGGTGCTGCAGCAACTGCAGACTGAGGTCTTCCGAGGCGGGGCACAGGGGCTCTATGTGCCCAACTGTGACCTCAGAGGCTTCTACAGAAAGCAGCAGGTGAGAGGAGGCTGCCTCTCCTTGGGGCGAGCTGCGAATAGAATTCTCTGGAGCATGCCAGGAGGATGAGAGTGAGTCCCTGTCTCAGAAAACAAACAACAGGGGGTGGATGCAGAGCAGGCAGATCTGATCTCTGAGTTCAAGGCCAGCCTGGTCTACAGAGCGAGTTCCAGGACAGCCAGGGCTACATAGAGAGACCCTGTCTCAAAAAACCAAACCAACCAACCAAACAACAATGAAAAAAGGACACAGACAGACAGACAGACAAACAGACAGACACCTATTTCCCTGCCTTTCAGGATCTTCCAACCTTGAGACCCACATAGCCATGAAAAGAGTCAGAGAGATCATAAGTTCAAGGTGTGTCTGGCCTACCAAGTGAGTTCAAGTCCAGCCTTGGGACTTGAAAAAAAAGTAAGACCAAAAGAAGTTTATAGTTTACTGGTAAAGCGCTACCTAGCTATGCCCTGGGATCAATCTCTAGGATGATTTGAAAGGAAAAACAAACAAACAAACAGGCCAGCCACTGCAGTAGGGGACTTAAGCCACCTGGAGAAAAGGGCTGTCAAATAGAGGCCTCAGGGTCAGAGTTAGGCTAGGGATCATCCGGAGGAGGAGGCGGCAGAACGCTGGCTGGCTGAGCCCTTTCTGTGCTTCCTGACTCAGTAGGTCTGGGCTGAGCTGAGAAAAACGTTTCTGAGCCATAAGTGCTGCTGGCTCTGTCGACTGGGAACCTCGTTTTGAAAGCTGCTGTTGTGGTCCAGCAGAGCGGCCTGGTTAGGAGGTGAAGGGCCTCACAGCCTGGGAGCTCACCCTGTCTGTGCCTCTCTCCCCAGTGTCGTTCCTCCCAGGGGAGTCGTCGTGGTCCCTGCTGGTGTGTGGATCCCATGGGCCAGCCCTTGCCAGTGTCTCCAGGCAGCCCCGGAAGCTCTCACTGCTCTGCCAGAAGCCGTGGCTGATGCTGGAGGGAGCCTCCCAGGACCCTGGCAGGAGCGGGCTGTCCTGTGAGCTATGTGTGGAGTGACTAGTAATTCAGGGGCTCCGGGCCCCCAGACTCACCTTCAGGCCCTGTCCCATTGCCGCTGACCCCCATCCCCACTCAGACCTTTACACATCAAGTTAGGAAGGTTGTTGTCCTTGGGGGTCCTAATAAAGCCTTGCCGGGTCTCTGCCGTATGTCTTTGTGTCCATCCCTTACGGCTCGCCAGCCTCATACTCTCCACCATCACTCATAGCATAGCCCTTCCCAGTGAGCCACTGCCAGCCTCTCCCACTGCCCCTGGAATGCAGCACATGGGCACAGGCCTCAAGCCCTCTAGCCCCACCCAGAAACCCACTTGAAGCCCCCTTGTGGGCTCTGACTGAGATCATGGCCTCTGTCTGAGATGGTGGCTGCTGCAACCTTGGCTCTATTGCTGATCTTTGGACTGATGGAGGAGAAGGATTAATGGTTAATCCCGGGCAGAAATTTGCCAAAGAGGGAGTCCCAAAGCACTTACGTGCCCTATTTCCTGCCCAAAGGGAAGGAAGGTGTTTGGGCTCTACAGGGCATACCCAGAAGACCTTATTTGTGCTGGCAACCACTTGATGAGGGGGGCCCTTTCTGCCCCATATATTCTTAGAAGAAGCCTAACAAGCTCAGGCCACTGTCCTGAACTCACATAGGTCAGGAATGGTCAGTGGAGGCACAGCAGCCCCTGGCACTATTTCGTGTTGAATAAGCGGGTGTCTGGCCTTTCTGCTTACATGGTGACCCACGTGTAAGAAGGAGCTGACACCCGGGGGCCCTGCTGCCTACAACTCCTTGACAGACCTCAACATCACACTTGTCACAGACTAGCTCCCAACAAAATAGTGTTGCACAAGTGTAACTCCAGGCGTCATCATGTGCCCTCAGAAAGCTGAATGCCAGGTACCTGAAGATGTCCCTCCCTGACCTTCAGTCTTTAGGGACAGCTGGGAGGAGCCAGGCTATGCGATAAGTCTCAGGGAGGCAAAGTCCCCCTCCCAGCCTTACACAGATCAGTCGTAAGAAGGAGAGCAAGCCTGAAGCTGGCCACAGTGGTTGGGGTAGACAGCAGAGCCGGGCCCTGAGAAGTGCTGATAACCTATCTAACCCCGGCCCACTCCGGAAAGGACTTTAGTCTCTGCAGCTATCAGATCTCTGCAGGACCAGAGCTCCTAGGTAGGTTGAGAAAGGAAGGAAGGCAGGAAGAAGACAGACCAGGCTGCCTGCTGTCCACTCCACACCAGCAACATGGAGCCAAAGGTGACCCACCTTCGGAGGAGAGAAGGGCCAAAGGAGCAGAAGGGAGCCTGTGGACAGGGTGAGCGGCCCCATCCCCCACACAGCAGAGGCTCAGGCCAGCCTGAGTGGGTGTGTATGGCTGAGAAGAGCTCGCAGCTCAGGCAATGCTCTTTCTTGCTGTTCTGGGAAGCCAGAGAAGGCAGTTTCTGCCCTCTTCCCCAACACCTTCTGGAGCATGGCCTCGCCTTCCTAAGGATGAAAGAGGGCATACCCTTCTGCTTCCTGGGTCCCCTGTTCCCAGCATTCGCAGCAGGCTCACTGCACCTATCACTTCCCTGGTTGGTGCTGTACTCAGGATTCCAGAGAGGGACTGGGCCTGACTCCTCCCTCCCCAGTGTCCCTTTCGATTCTCCTAGGAAACCTGAAGACTAGCAGCACCCAGGACTTGGTGCAATGGAGCCGGCACATGGAGGTGAGGGGTCACAAAGGTCATAATGGACAGGTCCAGGTGGGGGATGCCCATTTGGTAGAGTACCAACCTAGCATCCTTGAAGACTGGCTTGATTCCCAGCACCACATAGACCAGGTGTCTAAGAAATAAAAAGTAGCCAAGTAGTGGTGGTGCATGCTTTAATCCCAGCACTCCGGAGGCAGAGCAGGTAGATCTCTGCGTTCCAGGCCAGCCTGGGCTACAGAGCAAGTGCCAGGACAGCCAGGGCTACTCAGAGAAACCCTGTCTTAAAAGAAAAGAAAGGAAAGATAAAAGAAAAAGTAAAAATAAATAAAAAGATAGGCAGGGATGCTGGAGAGATAGCTCAGAGGTTAAGAGCACTGACTGTTCTTCCAAAGGTCCTTAGTTCAATTCCCAATTCCCAGCAACCACATGGTAGCTCACAGCCATCTATAATGAGATATGATGTCCTCTTCTGGCATGCAGGCAGAATATATATAAATAATAAATAAATCTTTAAAAAAAAGCCAGATCCTGGAGTGACATGAACAAGGACTGTTAGATGATAAAAAGATATTTCTTTTTCTTTTTCTTTCTTTTTTTCCCCCAGGTGTGTCAGCACACACCTTTAATCCCAGCACTCAGAAGGCAGAGGCAGGTGACTCTCTGAGTTTAAGGCCAGCCTGGTGTACAGAGAGCGCTCCAGACCAGGAGCCAGGATCACACTTTTAGAAGTCAGTTCTCTCCTTCCACTGTGGATTCAGGATCAAAGTCAAGTCACATGGCTTGCCTCACCTACTGGGCAATCTCTCCAGCCCCTGCCCCCTTTTAGAGACAGGGTTTCTCTGTGCAGCCATGGCTGTCCTGGACTCGCTTTATAGAGCAGGCTGTCCTCTGCCTCCCGAGTGCTGGGGTCATAGGTGTGTACCATGTGCCTGGCTACCTGCCCCCAATTTTTATATAAATAATTTTTAACATCTCTTAAATTTTCTGGTAACATTATTTGAATAACACCAACCTATATTTCTTCTTTTTAATTTATTTTATTTTATGTGCACTAGTGTGAAGGTGTCAGATCCCTTGGAACTGAAGTTACAGACAGTTGTGAGCTGTCATGTGGGTGCTGGGAATTGAACCCGGGTCCTTTGGAAGAGCATATACAGTGCTCTTAACCGCTGAGCCATCTCACCAGCCCCAACCTAGATTTCTTTCCCCACCCACAAATTTAAAGTAAATAACCTGTGAGGTTTGTTTACATCTTATGAATTAAAAATAATTGGACTACCAGCCCAGCAGTGGCACACACCTTTAGTCCCAGCACTCAGGAGGCAGAGGGATGTAGATCTGTGAGTTCGAGGCCAGCCTGGTCTACAGAGTTAGTAGGATATCCAGGGATACGCAGAAAAACCCTGTCTCAAAAACAAAACAAAACAAAAAAACCCCACAGGTCTTTTGAGCAAAGGACCAAGAGCCAGCTGGTGAGTGAGGCTGCAGGTCAGAGGTCAGAGAGGGTCTGCCCTAATTCTGACCCGGGAGTGCAGCCTCTCTCCTGCTGTCACCCCTCTCCTTGTCCTTTGAGATGAGTCCCTCACTGGGGCTGGGCTTGAACTCACGGCCCTCCTGCTTGGCCTCTGGAGTGGCTGGGATGGCATGTTCTGCTTCCACAGTGGCTTCTGGTGCAGTTCTTTATTCTCACCTCTGCCCTTGGAAGGTGGGGCAGCTCTGGGCCCTGCTTACCTAATCCTGTTCCCAGCATTTGACTGTAAACAGGAAAGACATGGCGGAGGGACAGGGCTCTAGCCTAGCTTTGTCCCACAGGCTGTGAAGAGCCGGTTTCTGGAGCAAGCGCAGAGACAGTTGGCAGAGCTGTTGGATCGGGCCCTGTGGGAGGCTGAGCAAGCCTGCCCGCAGCAGGACAGACCTCTTTCCCCCGCTGCCCCAGGGCCCACGGGCGAGTGAGTCAGGGTCCTGAGACAGGCGTCCCTCCAGCCGCACGCCACCCCTACACACAGGCTGCACCTTCCCAACCGCCTTTCCTGCTTCTTACCTCCCACCCTCTCTGCCCGCCACCCTCTTTTCTTCCTTTGGGGCCTGATTCTGAGAACTGTCTCAATCTTAGGACCCGCGAGTGCCCCCCTGGCAAACGGAAAGTTTTTGTCACCCGAAAATCCCTGCTAGAGTAAGCTGGGCTCTGGTGGTCTGCCGGGAGGGTCTGGAGAGCCTTGGTGGCGTTGAGGGAGGCAGCTCCGCGGGGAGCTCTGCAGCCCTCCCCTGCTCAGCACCTGAGCTCACTGCGACTGCTCAGAGCCTCCCTGCCTGACCCTTCCAGTGAGCTGATGGAAGTGCAGCATTTCAGAACCATCTACCACATGTTCATCGCAGGCCTGTGCGTCCTGATCATCAGCACCCTGGCCATCGACTTCATTGACGAAGGCAGGTAGGTCCCTCCTGGCGCAGCCACCACTGCCCAGGAGGCCTGGTGGCTTCTTGTTTGTTTTTTAGCTTACCATAGGATGTTTGCTGTGCATTCACATTCATGTGTCCACAGTGTGCTGTGGAGGAGCTCAGAAGTGAGCTATCTGATTTTACAGCCAACTCCTGTCACCTTTCTATGTCAAGCTGTTGATTTTAGCGACCACAGAAAGCAGAAGCAGTAGGTTCTGATCGCTCAGCCCTTTACTGACAGCTACTAAAGTTGTTTCCAGTGTTTGTTTATTTGTCTGAGACAAAGGCCCGCAGCCTGAGCTGGACTTGAAGTTGATAGGTAGCTATGACTTTGAATGTCTCATTCTCCTGTCTCCACCTCTTGAGTGCGGGGATTCAGGCGCACAGTGCCGGTTTGCAGAGTGCTGGGGACTGATCCTGGAGCGCAGGCTCAGGCGCCGTGTCTGGCGAGCATATCTGGCGAGCTCTCTATCAGCTAATGCATCTCCTTGGCTCCATTTGCAGCCTCAGTCTTTACTAGTCACACATTCCTTTTTAATTTTAACTTTTAGATTTAATCTTATGTGTATGGGTGCTATGCCTGCATGTCTGTGCAGCATTTGTGTCTGGTGCCCAAAAAGGCTAGAAGCAGGCATTCACTGCGTCCCCTGGAACTGAAGTCACAGATGCCGTGGCCCAGCGTGCAGGTAGTGCTGGGGACTGAACCTGGACGAGCAGTCAGTGCTAACCATGGATTTTTTTTTTTTTTTTTTTTTTCTGAGACAAGGTCTTCCTCTGTCCTAGCCAGTCTGGCTTTCCATCCTCTTGAGCTTCGGCCTCTGGGGAAGCTGAGATTTCAAGCAAGCACCAAAACACTCCACCCAGGCAAGCAAAACACTGAGCACAGTGTAGTTTATCAGCTGAGGTCTAAAGTTATAGGCACCTTGGAGGAGCCAAACTGGTAAAAATGAAAGGGAATCAAAGCTCACCCGAGCCTGCAGTGTCCAGCCCTTCTGCAGCACTGACTTGCCATTCGAGTCAAGCTTCCCCTGTGACTGAGTCTGAGGCAGGGCCTAACTGAAGTCCAGCAGAACACCAGGGCTAAGGAGCATTTTAGCTACATGGCCCCTCCGCCGGCCTGGGATCTGGCTGAGTTGGCAGAGTACTTGCTTAGGGTTTGGGAAACCCTAGGGCTGACCCGGGCACTGCATTAACTGGACAGGGTGGCCTATACCTGCAGTCCCCGCCCTAAGAAGAACACAAGTTCAAGATCATCCTCAGCCACTTGAGTGAGCTCACAGCCAGCCTGGGATACAGGAATGCGGAGAGCTGACTGTCTAGAAAAACCAAACGAAGCCCTCCATTTGCCGGCTACCGCCTTCCTGTCCGCCCCCTAGGCTGGTGCTGGAGTTTGACCTCCTCATCTTCAGCTTCGGACAGCTGCCCTTGGCGCTGATGACCTGGGTCCCCATGTTCCTGTCCACGCTGCTGGTGCCCTACCAGAGCCTGCGGTTGTGGGCCGGGCCGCGCACCGGGGGCGGCTGGACGCTGGCGGCCGGGCTGGGCTGCGCCCTGCTGGCTGCCCACGCCGCGGTGCTCTGCGTCCTGCCGGTCCACGTGGCCGTGAAGTGGGAGCTACCGCCTGCCTCGCGCTGCGTGCTGGTGTTTGAGCAGGTGAGGACCTGGGGAGGGGGTAGCAGTCTACGGGGACCGGCCACGGGGACCAGCCACGGAGGCAGGGCCGGAGCTGGTGCGCGTCTGAGAAAAGTGCACAGAAGCGGCAGAGCAGGGATGAAGACTGCCGGTCTCCCTTTACTGCTGGTCCCAAGGCTGCCTGTGTTAAGCCACAAAAACACAGACCGTGTGGGCTCCCCCTCGCCGGGCGGGTCTTACACCTGCTCCCCATCCCCCACCCCCACCCCCCGCCTGCCGCCGTGGGAAATCTGGGCACAGAGAGGGTAGAGCGATTTTCTTGGACCACCTCAGGTCAGGCTCCTGATGAAAAGCTACTCCTTCCTGAGAGAGACGGTGCCTGGGATGTTCTGCGTTAGAGGTGAGGCGCCCCACCGACCCACTGCTACCCGGACCCTCCTGGCTGCCGGGCTAAGCCACAGGATGCCAAGCTCTGCCCTGGAGAGGCATTGTTGGGGACCCCTAGCCCGGCTCCCAGACAGTGCTCTCCAGTTCCCAGGCCCAGGCTGGAGAGCCAGGGTGACAAAGAGCCCTGTTTGGAAGGAACCCTGGGGCGGGAGGGGAGGAGAGCGGGCTCCTCTGGCCTCAGCAGGCCCTGACTGTGAGCAAGCCCAGTCCACTGAGCACTCACACCCGCCCCCGCCCAAGCCCAAGCCACCTCCCCACGCTAACTCACTCTTTTCACTCCTGCCCAGGAAAGGGTATCTGTGCCCCTAGCTTCTCCAGCTACCTCTACTTTCTCTTCTGCCCTACACTCATCTACAGGGAGACATACCCCAGGTAAGACCTGCTGGCCCTGGCTGAGTGCCCAAGCCACTGCCCTTCTCCCACAGGCACTGTCCAGCCAGAGGAAAGAGGCCACCCCTTCCCGTCCCCACACCCCAGAAACTGTGCATGGCTGGGTACTTTCAGTGACACCCAAACTAAATATCCACTTACCGTGTATACACACACACACACACACACACACACACCCCTCAACATCCCCCAGGGAATCCGAAAAAGGGCTGAAGGCCTGAGCAGATGACGAAAAAGGACACTGATCTTGTCGCTTTCCCTGTGCTGCTGCAGGACACCCTGCATCCGGTGGAATTACGTGGCCAAGAACTTTGCCCAGGTCTGAGCATAACAGAGATGGGCAGCTGTGACTCACGCAGGGTGGCTTAGGGGCAGGGTGGCTTAGCCAGTGGTGGCACACAGACAGTGGTGGCCCTCGCCTTCAGTCTCAGCACTTGGGAGGCCGAAGAGGAGGCGGTGGCCCAAAGCCACATGTCCCACTCTGTCTGCAGGCCCTGGGCTGCGTGCTCTATGCCTGCTTCATCCTGGGCCGACTCTGTGTGCCAGTCTTTGCCAACATGAGCCAGGAACCCTTTAGCACCCGTGCCCTAGTGCTCTCAGTGATGCATGCCACGGGGCCAGGTAAGCATGTCATCATGGTGGGAAAAGGCTGTGCCCCACCCTGGGGAAGGCTCCTGTGTCTCTGAGTTCCCTACACACCTGCCCGACCCTGTCCATGGACACTGCCACCATCTTACAGCCTGGTAACATAGCTCTGCCATTCATATTGTCTTCCTGCCACTTGGGCCTGGCTTTGCTGCCCAGTTAAAGTCCCTCCTGCAAATTAATCACTGATGACCCTGCTTCAAAAGCCCTGTTTTCCTTCCTTCTGTCCTCCTTTCCCTCCTCCTCCCGTTCTTCTGACTGGGGAATCATTCATGGCAGACAAATGCCTCATGGCTGGGCCTCATCCCCACCCCTTTTTACTTCTTACCTTGAGACAGGTCTCACTGAGTTCCTCAGGCAGGACTTGAACTCTCAACTTTTGTTTTTTGTTTGTTTCTTTGTTTTTTCAAGACAGGGTTTCTCTGTGTAGCCCTGGCTTTCCTGGACTCACTTTGTAGACCAGGCTGGCTTTGAACTCACAGAGACCTGCCTGCCGCTGCCTCCTGAGTGCTGGGATTAAAGGTGCGCCTGCTACCACCTGGCTGTGTTTGCTTGTTTCTGGGACAACCTCTGCCCAGGCTGGCCTTAAACTCAATTCTCCTGCCTCCTGCCTCCTCATCCCAAGCAGCTGGGATTGCAGGCTTGGAATGCCGTTTTCTCCACTTGGCAGCTACTGAACTGGTCCCTTCCTGGAGGCCTATGGCTAAGATGCTCCCGTCTGAGAAGCCCCCCTTCTCTTTTATTTTATTGCACACACTTTTACTTTTTTTGAGATAGTGCCTTGCGACGTTGGTCAGGCTCCCCTTAGCCTCCATCTTGCAATGGTTGGGACTGCCTCTTAGCCAAGCTCCCTTTTCAGCCATTAAGTTACAGTGATGTCCTCACTCCTTGTTCTGGATCGCATCTCCTGGGACATCCCTGGCTGTTACCATCATTAGTTCCCATTATACCTGACCTTGCTCCTCATGAGTTTTAGCTTCTGTGTGTTTATCTCCAAAGCCCAGGACATTCTGAGTCTGTATTTCCAATTTTCAGGCAAAGAGTAGGTGTACTTCACACTGGCAAAGGTGTGGACTAAGGAATGCATGTGCAATGTGCAATGAAGGAATGCATGCTTGCTAAACGTTGGGGCCCCGCTGGCTGGGCAGGGGTTCTGGGGAGCCTGGTCGGGGCTGTGGGCTGCACCTCTTGTCCTGCCCCGCTAGGCATCTTCATGCTGCTGCTCATCTTCTTCGCCTTCCTTCACTGCTGGCTCAACGCCTTCGCCGAGATGCTGCGATTCGGAGACAGGATGTTCTACCGGGTGCGGCCTGGACTGGGGCCAGCTGGGGCTGCATCTGGGAGGTTGACCAAGGGCCCAGGGAAAAGGGTGGCTGTGGGGGTGTCACCTCCCAATGCTGCAAGGTGGGCCTCAGGGTGTGGGATAAAGCCACGCCTGCCCCTGGAAGCAGGGAGGCTGACTGCCTTTGTGTCGATGGTGTGACAAAATCCTCTCCTCCTGAGTGGAGAGGCGGGAGGAGGGAGCTGCACAGCCCCAGTGTCGCTGTCTCAGCTCTTCTGAGAGCACAGAGGAGGGGCGAGCAGCAGCAGCTTGGGCCTGAGAGCCATCCTCCCCATGTCCACACTCTCCCCAGGACTGGTGGAACTCCACCTCCTTCTCCAACTACTACCGTACCTGGAACGTGGTGGTCCACGACTGGCTGTACAGCTATGTCTACCAAGATGGGCTGTGGGTACGAGCTGCACGCTTCTCGATTCTCACTGTTCTAATAGGGGCGCTTTCCTGGGTACCCCCTCCTCCTGCTCTTATTCTTCCCGCTCACACTCAGACCAGAGGACAGATATCTAGGGCTTGCTGGCCAGCCATCCTGACTCCCTTGAAGACCCAACATAAGGTTGTCCTCTGCCCTGCACACTCATGCACACATGTGTATGCACGCAAAACATAAACATGTACACACAAAATAAAAGGCTAAGGGGCCAGGTGTGGTGGTGCAGGTCTCTAGTCCCAGCACTCAGAGAGGCAGAGGCATCTCTGTGAGTTCGAGGCCAGCCTGGTCTACATATGGAGCTCCAGGACAGCCAGGGCTACAAAAAGAGACCCTGTCTCAAAACACAAATAATAGTAATGATAGAGCCCTCGAATAAAGCCCAATAGGTTAGCACAATGCTCTTGAGTAAGAGCAGTGTGGACCTTTCTGTTGAATCCCATCCCTTCGTGGCCTCTTGGAGAGGGGAACTCTCTCTGATGGCAACCTGCTTGTCCTCTTTCCTGCCCGCCAGCTCTTGGGCAGGCGTGCCCGAGGGACGGCCATGCTGGGAGTGTTCCTGGTCTCTGCAGTTGTACATGAGTACATTTTCTGCTTCGTCCTGGGGTTCTTCTACCCAGTCATGCTGATGCTGTTCCTGGTTTTTGGGGGTGAGCGGGACCACTGTGGCCTCAGAGAGGAGGCAGCGGGTGGGAGGGGCTGAGACCTAGGCTGTTCTGCAGTTCCTGGGTTCTGCAGCCTTAGGAGGGGATAAGGGCTGGGGGAAGGTTTCTGGTTTCCCTTTTGCTCAAGGATGTGGCGGTGGCGTGTTGTGAGATTTACGGAGTGAGGGGTAAACTGAGTGGTCCGGATTTCTCCCACTCCCTTGAGACCTTCAGGAGTTGTCTGGGGAGAGAGGATTTCCTTTGAAGTATGCCACTTCCCAGCCCCTGGCATGGGGGGTACGGAATATGGAGCTCAGAGTGAAAACCTGCCTCCCGCCTAGGGCTGCTGAACTTCACCATGAATGACCGGCACACCGGTCCAGCCTGGAACGTCCTGATGTGGACCTTGCTCTTTCTGGGCCAGGGCATCCAGGTCAGCCTGTACTGTCAGGAGTGGTACGCTCGGAGACACTGCCCCTTGTCCCAGGTATGAAGGTGACCGTCCACGCTCCCCATCCCAGACAGCACATCCGGTGGCCAGCCAGGGACAGGCCTGGCTGGGGGAGGGAGATGTGTGTCCCCCAAAAGGACCTCACTCACAATCCACCCTTCCATGGCACAGACAACGTTCTGGGGACTGGTGACACCCCGATCTTGGTCCTGCCATCGCTAGAAGTCAAGGCCCCGTACTGCCCAGAGGATGGCAACAAGCTCTTCTCTACCTGCAAAGCCCAGGGCCAGGGCCCCTCACTGCCCCATGTGGAGTCAGGACCTGCCAGGGGCATAGGGACTCAGGTATACACCTCAGTGGGCAGCGGACCACAGGCCCAGTGTGGGGTGACTGTGGACTGGGCACAGGTCACCTTCTCAGCCACAGCTCTCCAAATGTGAGGAGCCTCGGAGGAACAAGGGCCACCAAAGTTTGACATGTGTTTGGTTCTTTCTACTCCTCACAATGCAACAATAAAATCTTTGTCTTCCTTGTCATTCATCCGTGGTTTGTTGGGAAACCCACTTTATTATTGCTTTGATTTTTTTGTTGTTGTTGCTAGTTTGACTTTTGGTTTTTGGGGGGTTTGGTTTTATTTCACTTTGTTTTTAGGCGGGGTCTTATTGTTTAGCTCTACAGCTGGCCTAAATCTTGCCATATTGAGGGGTATGGTGGTGCACACCTTTATTCCCAGCCCTCAGGGAAGCAGAGGCAGACAGATGTCTGTGAGTTCAAGGCCAGCCTAGTCTACAAAGCAAGTCCAGGACAGCCAAGGATACTCAGAGAAACCCTGTCTCGAAAACACAAATATAGAACAAAACCAACCAACCAAAACCCAAAACAAACAAACAAAAACATGCTATATCAGCAAGGTTGGCTACAGACACACAGCAATCCCCGTCTCTGCCTTTCAAGTGCAGAGATCAAAGGGGTGGGGCATCACACCTGGGGAAAATGCACTTAGTGAACAAGTGATCTGACAAACAATTGTCCCACAAGCAGCCTCAAGTATCTATACTGCACACACATGCAGCACACACTCAAATAATTGAGTATTTATCTCTGTGTCACTGTATACTTCCCAAAGGGCATTCTCTATCAAAAAGAGTTAAAACGTTGTTCTGGGGGCTGGAGAGTGAACCACTGGTTAGAAGTTTATATGCCCTTGCAGAGGCAGAGGATTGCGGCAGAGGCTCACCGAAATCACAGCTCCAAGAGCTCTGACACCCCCCCCCCTGGCCTCTGCAAGGCAATGCACTCCCCTGTACAAACCCACAGTCACACACATACACTTGATTTATTTCCAAAGAATTTTTTATCTGCATATACACCTGCACACCAGAAGAGGGCATCAGATCACATTATAGATGGCTACAAGCCATCATGTGGTTGCCAGGATTTTGTTTTGATTTTGTTTTTGTTTGTTGAGACAGGGTTTCTCTGTGTAGCCTTGGCTGTCCTGGACTCACTTTGTAGACCGGGCTGGCCTAGAACTCACAAAGATCTACCTGCTTCTGCCTCCCAGAGTGCTGGGATTACAGGTGTGTGCCACAGCCAGAGCCTGCCGGTGTTAGGCCCAGCACGAGCCTAATTTCCTGAAGGGATGAAGAGCACTCAGGAGACCAGGTCTCATCGATGCAATATCGCAAGAGGTTTATTTTAACCATCGTGCAGTGGGGTCACCCCTGCTGGTCAGCAGAGAGTGGCACTGGGCGACAAAGGCCTTGGGTTCTTAAAGGACAAGGCGCAGGAATGTTTAGGGGGTGCAGTCTTGGCAACTCAGGATTGGATGAGGTATTTAACTTTTAAAATAGTTGGTTAGTCTTAGGTGCTCAAGCTTGGCCAGTCCTGCCTAGTGTTGATGCAGCTGCAATGAAAGGTGGGGGTGGGGGTGATTAGCTCATCCTTGAAGATCTGGGCTGTGGGCTTTTGGCTGGAGGTCAGGGGCTACTCAGACGAAGGATTGAGGCCATCTGGGTTGGTTGCTAAGAAATGCTATCTCGAAGACATAGGTCTGGTCATTTTTTTGCTGAGCGAAGGTCGTTGCTTGCTCATGGGCCAGGGTCACATTCCTCCCTTCTCTGGAAAAGTACTAAGATAAGAGGCTTTAGCTTAACCTGGGGCTAAAACTCAAAATTATAGATTTTAGAAGACATGTAGTTTACAAAGTTAGTCTGATCCTTTCACCCGCAGAGTTGAAGAGATCCTGATCGGGGAGTGAGGATTGAAATAATTAAAGCAAAGTCACACTACACAGAGGATCGGCTGTCAATAAGACTGCAGTGTGAGTTTATTTCACAATTCCTTTCTTATAGGCAAAGAAAAAAAAAGTCACATCAATACAAGAAAGAAGTTCGTGGAACTGCCAAACTTGTTTTCTAAAACTTCCCTGTAGCAGATATGGTCCAAGGTCACACAAACAAGTATAAGGAACTTGGAACAACTAACTCTTTTTTCTGTCTCAAGGTGAAGGCCAGGGTGAAAACATGTTTTTCAGTAAATAACAAAGCAGCTTGAGAAACAAGCAGCTCTCCACATGCCACCATGCCTGGCTTCATCTGTTTTCTTTCATCTTCCGTGTCCCTCTAGTCTATAATCTTGGGTCAGCAAGGTAGTTTTCTAATCTGTAATTATCGCCTTTCACCATATGCTCCTTTTTTTCTGGAGACAGGAATTTGGTGTCAGAACTATTGGGTCTAGAGTTGGGCCTATTAGGCCTGCTATTTTTCTAATTACTTCTGTCTCCTGCTGGAGCTTTCCAAGAGGCCATAGTGGAAGCTAGATGCCTTGCTTTACTTCAGACTGCTTTTAAGTCAGAGCAAAAGCACCTCAGCACAATGAGTAAATTCACAAGGAAGTTAAGCCAAAGGTGTGATTTTGACCAGATATCCCACCTGCTGCCTCAAACAAAAGGAGATAGACTTGGAAATTTATCACTGACTCCAGTGAGGGCCATGGTGAAAGCCGGCAGGCTCTTGCTGTGGCACACACCTGTAATCCCCAGCACTCTGGGAGGCAGAAGCAGGTAGATCTCTGTGAATTCCCTGTGCCTCAGGGATCCTTAATACAGGCTGTTGGACATTCACCCCAAACTCAAGTGGAGAATTTCTGATTCACTAAGTCCGGATGGAGGCCAGAAAGTTTATTTTCTGAGGAGCGTGCAGGGCTGGCCAAAGCTGCAGGTCTAGGGCCACGCTTTAAGAACTAGTGCATTTGCGACTGGAGAGCAGCTCAGGAGCTACGGGGACGTTCACTCAGATCCCAGCACACATCCTGCCAGCTGTGGGCCTGCGTGCCTGGAACCATGAAGGCAGGAAGACCAGATGATCATCATGGCCGGCGAGGCTCAGCCAAGAATCTGGAACTTCAGTTCATGGAGACCGTGCCTCCCAGAGACAGGAGGGGCAGGGTACAGGCATGCAGCCTGGGCCATCATCTGACCTCTGCGGGGGCGGATGAGCTCTCTGCCGAGGTGTCTTGGGATTAAAGCCAGGTTGCCAGGCCTCGCAGTGCTCCTCAGAACCCAGCAACCCTGCCAGCTCTGGGTTGCTTTCTGTTTCTTTTTGTGCATTGGTAAGGATGTTGGTTCAACATCAGGCAGGCATTTCATGCTGGTCCTTCCATTTGTTTCTGGTGCTGAGGTTTGTAGACTAGAGCCTTGCGGTCTGTCCTGCCTTTGTGATGACAGACAATCCCTGACCCAGCCCCAAAAGGCTCCACCCCACAGGGTGCAGGCCTCGGTAAGGAAGGACCTTGGGGGTGGGGCCGCTGTGCTCCTTCCACACGTGACTCCTAGACCACAGGTTGTCCCACTGAATTGCCATTCTACTTCTTCCTCACCACTGAAGAGTCGGCTCCTCCCAGCTTCAGGTAACCACTCTTTCTTCTTTCCTGACAAATTGCTCCCAGCAGCACGCAGACAGCCCCCAACACACACACTCAGTGATCTCCCATCTCAACCTCCTTTCCTGACCCTCTTCGCCATCAGGACCAAATTTCTGGGAAGAGTTACTTGCGATCTCTCTGCCTGGATGCTCATGACTGTTAGCATTTACTTTAAAATGCCATATGTGTAACAGATCTGACAGGAAAGAGTTGTACTGGGCGAGGGGAAGTGGAAGAGAGTTAGGGCCTGAGTGAGCCATGAGGTCAGAGAGGCAGGGATGGGGGAGGGGTGCACCCAACAGAGAAACAAAAGCAGAGAGAGCAAGAGAGAGAGAGGAGGTGGCAAGCGGTCCTTTCCTATCTGGTGTGCAGCTGGATTGCACCTGCCACACACCTGGCAGGGCAGGGGGCACATGAAGACATCACAGGTAGGCAACCCAGAAGCAGGCTGCCTAAAGGCTAATGCCAGTCAGCATGCAAACATGACCGCCATCAGTACCTAGTACTGTGCTTCCAGTTATAGGACCTACTCTAATACTTGGCTGTAACGCACAGTTTTATGTCAACGTGACACAAACTAGAATCATCCTCACTGGGAAAATTCCTCTATACAGTCTGTCTGTAGGCCACCCTTGGGGTATTTTCTTAATTAGTGATTGATGAGGGAAGGCCATGCCCACTGGGGCTGTGCCAGACCTGGGCTGCTGGTTCTGGGATCTGTAAGAGAGCAGGCCGGAGGCAGCCATGGGGAGCAAGCCAGAGAGCAGCACCTTCCGGCCTCTGTGTCAGCTCCCGCTCCAGGTTCCTGTAAGAGGAATTTTAATCCAACAAGGGATCCGGCAAGGGCTCACAGCCAAAGACCTAGGTCTGTGTGATCCAGCTGGAACACACATGCCCTTCCTACAGACCTTTAATTCCAAAGAATGGCATCTAATTGATGAACAGACAGAGTGACAAATCAGAGAAATATGTGACAATGAATCAGAGATAGTATGGTCCAACTCTCAACATGAAGGAAAGAGGAGCTATTTAGGAGCAGTAGCACAGAGAGAGAGTGTGTGTGTGTGCATGCATGTGTGTATGTGTCTGTGTTAGAGTTCATGGAGACAGTACAGTACAGTTTGGTGCAGTTCAGTTCCCAAGGTTCAGAGGTAGTTTTTCCAAGTAGAGAAATTTAGTGAGAAGCCAGTTTGAATCAGAAAGGGTGAGTTTATTCAGCAGTGAGTCTGAGAGGCTGAAAACATTCTAGGCCTATGTTAGCAGGTGGAGGCTGGAAGTTGGAGCTTTCAAGGTCCAGGCTTGCAGATTACATTGTTGAGAGGCTGGAAGTTTCCGGGCCTCAGGCCTAGGGATAGTTTGACAGAAACACTCTGGGCCAAGCCCTTGCCATGTATTAATAAAGCTTGGCTATGGCCCTCTGCCCATGCCCTCATCCAAGGAAATCACAGCAACATTCATGCAGCCCTGACTTCATTCAGGGATGGACTGTTAGCTGTAAATATAAGTAAAATAAACCTTTCCTTCACCAGTGTGCTTCTGGTCATAGTTTTTATCACACTGCTAGTAATTCTCAGACAGAAAGTGAAGGAATGTGGTGGTCTGAATTAAAATGGCTCCTTTGTTATTGAGTGTTCAGAGAAAAACATGTTTTCACCCTGGCCTTCACCTTGAGACAGAGATAAACAGGATTTTGCCAACTTCTTTGTGTGACCTTGGACCATATCTACTATAGGGAAGTGGTTTAAGAAAACAAGTTTGGCAGTTTGATGAACCAACCGCTCCGGCAGCATTGGCACCCGAACCAGGGACCTGAGATACCAGGAAGCAGTGAAGGATACCTCGGTGTTAGTGAGCTTGGACCATAAACTAAAGGGGCATGGTGAGTAAAATTCCAGAGTTAAAATGGGACAAGACAGTAGCGTCATGTTTTTTGTGTGGTCTTTAATTAGAGATAGTCTGTTTCTGAGGTACAACACAAAGAAACTTTCAGGGTTAGAGAGAAAGAGGAAAGACAAACTGCAGGCTTCAGGACAAAGCAAGACTAAACCATCGGCTCCTCCCGAAGAGTTCTGTGTCTCTCCTGATGACAATAATTCCTTGTTAGGAGAAGACTCTGAGGATGACTTAGATCCTAATGAGGTTGCAGAGCTGGAGGATTCTGAGAGATATTCTCCAATTCAGGCTATGAATGTTAAAAAACTTAAGCCTTGGCAAAAAGAAATTAAAATGTTGGAATGGGGCTTGGAGGAAATAAACAGAAAAATTGGAAAATTAAATGTGGCTCAGTCCCCCACTCCAACTCCCTCACTGATTGCAGGCTTGGACCCTCTTCCTGGGATGGCTACAGTTGCTATAGCTCAAAAGATGAGGGGCCTTTTCCTTTGTCCACTGTGCAGCAACTGTATCCCCTTTACAAGCTTCTTTACAACAAGCTAGGCAGAATGGAGAAGATATAACTGAGTTTTATGATTTTCCTTTTCCAGTTCTAAAGCAAACTGATGGACAGGGTAATATGGTGAGAGCCCGTGCTCCTATATCTTTTAAACAATTAAAAGAATTAAAAACTGCATATGCTCAATATGGTCCTACGGCACCTTTTACTCAAGCTCTGTTAGAATCTTGTCTACTGGGGCCTTCTGCCCAGGGGACTGGAAGCAATTAGCAAGAGCATGTTTATCAGGAAGAGATTATTTATTATGGAAGTCAGAGTTTGAAGAGCGCTGTCAAGTTACAGCTGAACTCAATCGAGCTCAAAGAGTTCCTATAATTTATGACATGCTTGCTAGGGAAGGAACCTATAGGGAAACAGGAAAGCAATTGGAATTTGATGTGGTAGTTTATGCTCAAGGGAATGCTGCTGCCCGAAAGGCCTGGAATAAACTTCCACAAACAGGTAGACAGGTGCAGGATTTGTCTAAAATCTGTCAGGGAACTGATGAATTATTTCAAGATTTTGTAGCAAGATTAATGCAAGCAGCAAGCAGACTTGTAGGTGAGACATGTTCTGGATTGTTATTAGTAAAACAATTGGCCTATGAAAATCCTAATAGTGCCTGCCAAGCGGCTTTGAGACCCTTTAGGAAGAAAGGAAATATCTTTGACTATATAAGGTTATGTTCTGCTATTGGGCCATCTTATACACAAGGAGTAGCTATGGTTGCCACCCTACAAGGGAAGACTATTAAAGAGGCATTATTTCAGCAACAGAAAGGCACAAAGAATGGAATATCTGGAAGTTGTTATGGCTCTGGGCAAATGGGACATCAAAGAAAAAATTGTCCTAATGCTGGTAAGAAAGAAAAGAATCAAAAGGAACCTGGTCTATGCATGCCCACGATGTAAAAGAGGAAAGCATTGGGCTAATGACTGTAAGTCTAAAAGAGATGCTGCAGGAAACCCTTTAATGCAGGGAAACTGGAAAAGGGGCCAGCCCCAGACCCCACAACAATGTTATGGGGTACTACAGAACTTCGCCCCTCAGCAAGGAAATCCATTCAGGACCTCAGTAGAGCAGCCACAGGTAACACAGGACTAGAACTCAGTTCCTTCACCTACACAGTATTAACTCCTGAAATGGGGATACAGGCCCTACCTACAGGAGTTTATGTTCCATTACCTAGGGGGACTGACTGTAGGATTATTACTAGTAGTACTCTATGCAGGGAATTTTAGTAGCTCCTGAGGTAATTGATGTAGATTATGAAAGGGAAATAAAAACTATGGAACATTCTCCAAAACAAGATCAAAGATTAGCACAATGAATATTGCTTCCCCAAGTTCAGAAAAAAAAATGCAAGTAAGAAGGATAGGAGAGGAGATGCAGGTTTTGGATCCTCTGATACTTACTGGATATTAGCTATTGGTCCCAATTAATTTGAACTGGTGTTACAAATTAATAGAAGAAAATGTTCAGGGTTATTGGATGCAGTTGCAGATGTCTCTGTCTTAACTGCTGATCAGTGGCCTGTGCATTGGCCTAAACAATCCTCTATTACACAGAATAGGACAAAGCCGATGTCCTAAACAAAGTAGTGATGAGTTAACTGAAAGGATGAGGAAGGACATGAGGGAACCTTTAGACCATATGTTGTTCCTGGCCTTCCTATTAATCTGTAGGGCAGAGATGTGATGAGCAACATAGGGAGGTCACTGAACAGCCTGTAGCCCATGCAGATCCAATGACATGGAAAGCAGTTATTCCTGTGTAGGTGAATCAGTGACCTCTTTCCCTTGAAAAAAATTAAAGCTGCTGAGCAGTCAGTACATAGAGCTTAATACTGGCTATATTGCTCCATCAAACTTACTTTGGAACTCCCCTATTTTTATTATAAAAAAGAAAGCAGGAAAATGGAGATTTTACAAGATCTCAGAAAAGTAAATGAGACATGGAGTTGATGGGAGCCTTGCAACCTGGATTGCCTACCCCTCCCCCTATACCTAGAGATAATTTTAAGATTAAATAGATTTAAAAGATTGTCTTTATACAATTCCTCTTGCTCCTCAAGACTGTTAAAGATTTGCTTTTAGCATGCCATCAGTAAAATTTAAAGAACCTATGAAGAGGTATCATTGGCTTGTATTACCTCAGAGTATGGCAAACAGTCCAACCTTATGTCAGAAATTTGTGGCTCAAGCTGTTTTTAAAACTAGACAAGCATAGTCTTCTGTGTATATTATTCATTATATGGATGGCATTTTATTGGCTCATAAGAATGAAGGAATTTTAGTGAGTGCTTTTGCACACTTACAAGCTTTGAGGGATCAAGGTTTAGTAGTTGCACCGAAAAAGTGCAGACAGAGCCACCATATTTGTATTGGGACAGAAATTATACCCTCAGAAAATTCAATTAAGGAAAGACAACCTAAAAACTTTAAATGATTTTCAAAAGTTGTTAGGTGATATTAACTGGCTTAGACCCCATTTGAAGTTAACTACAGGAGAGCTGAAATCACTTTTTGATAATTTAAAAGGAGAGGCTGATCCTTTGTCATGATGCTCTGCAAAAGATAAAATTAGCTATTGAAAAATAACATGTTCAACATATAGATTATGTAAAAGAATGGGGTGCATATATTTTGGCTACTGTTCATACTCTCACTACGGTATTGTGGCAAGAAGGACCA
The DNA here is from genome assembly GCA_028658305.1 of Pachyuromys duprasi. NCBI lineage: Eukaryota > Metazoa > Chordata > Mammalia > Rodentia > Muridae > Pachyuromys > Pachyuromys duprasi. The sequence goes on along the minus strand of CM053752.1, from coordinate 1,347,905 downwards.
TTATTATGGTTGTACTTGCCTGTGTCTCCTGTAGGAGTTCTGATGCCATATTATGAAGCAGTGGCTAGTTTAGTTCAAATGGCTCACTCAGAATCTCGGAAGTATTTTGGTAAAGAGCCCTCCTTAGTTGGAGTTCCTTTTACCAAACAACAAGTAGACTGGTTATTTCAAAATGCAGATTGTTGAGCCATAGATTTTGCTCATTATTTAGGACGTATTGACAATCATTATCCAAGATTAATTACTTCAATTTGTCAAGGAGCATGCTTTTATATTTCCTAAAATAATTAAACAAGGGCCATTGCCCCAAGTTCCAACAGTATTCACAGATGGCTCTTCAAATAGTGCAGGGACAGACTTGTTTTGCAAACATTACCAGCCTCAGCTCAAGTTGCAGAATTACGAGCTGTAGCTGCAATCTTGAAAAATATGGCTTTTACATCTTTCAAAAAATTTTTACTTATTATTTATTACAGTTATTCACTTTGTATCTTGGCTATGGCCTCCCTCATCTCCTCTTCTGCCCCTGGGCTTTTCCAGTCTCTTAACTTGTATACTGATAGCCATTATATTGCTAAGGCTTTGCAAGTCTAGAGACTGTAACATATGTTGATACAGCTGATAAACAAATACAAGATCTATTTAGAGAGATACAACAAAGTATCCAGAGCCATGTGCAGCCATGTATACAGGGCATATTAGAGTTCATTCAGGACTTCCTGGACCCAAACTTTAGGGAATAATTTAGCAGATAAAGCCACATGCTTGGTTGGATTAACTCAACAAGAATTGGCTCAACAATACCATGCCTTACATCATCAAAATAGTCAGAGCTTAAGAAAGCAGTTTAATATTACCAGAGAAGCTGCTAGACAAATTGTAAGATTGTGTTCTTCTTGTCCTGAACATTTTAATGTACCTTAATAAGGATTGACTCCAATCATTTGTGGCAAATGGACATAACTCATATCCCATAATTTGGAAAACTAAAATATGTTCACCTAACAATTGATACGTTTTCAGGACTTATCATGATGACTCCCTTAGCAGGAGAAGCCATCAAACATGTTTTAAGTCACTGCTTAAAATGTTTTGCTAGAATTGGTATTCCTTCCATTATAAGGACCCTGGTTCCGGATATACAAGTCAAGCTTTTCAGTGTTTTTGTGCACAAATGAATGTAAGTCATAAAACAGGATTCCATATAATCCTCAAGGAATTGTGGAAGGAGCCCACGGATCTCTTAAGAACCAATTGCAAAAAATAAAAAAGGGTGAGTTTTACCCTCAGATACAACAGAATTATATTAACCATGCTGTCTTTATTTTAAATTTTTTTTTAATTTATTTATTTTTATCTCAATCACAGGTTAGGTACTTTGAATCCCAGGCGTAGCCCCCTCCCCCATTCCCTCCTACCCTCCCACTCCCTCCCTCATCTTCTTCTTCCCCGCCCCCTCCAAGTCCA
>CM053752.1:1266519-1339468 GCA_028658305.1 Pachyuromys duprasi | reverse complement strand
GCAGACCACGGGTGGGGAGCCTGGGGTCGGCAGACCACGGGTGGGGAGCCTGGGGTCGGCAGACCACGGGTGGGGAGCCTGGGGTCGGCAGACCACGGGTAGGGAGCCTGGGTCAGCAGGGTTAGGCTGTCAGAGACTGTGGCTTCAGTTGGGAGGGTGAAGAGAGCTTGTTAACAGAGGAGTGCGGGCTCTAGAGAGGAGGGCTGGCGTGAGACGGACGCACCGAGGTGTCCCGGAGAAGAAGGGCGGAGCACTGCAGACCGGCAGCCAGAAGCTTGTGTGGGTTCCAGGCCACGGAGTCCGCCCTGGGGAGACGGGGCAGAGCTGGGCAGCTCCACCTGCCCAGCAGAGCCCTTGCCCCTCTCCAGACACACAGCAAAGGGCCTACCCTTCCCCAGCAGGCAGGGAGAACCCCCGATATCCCCTCCCTCTAGTCCTCAGTCAACCATCTTTCCTGTTCCCACCCTCCCTAGTCTGTGGCTATTTCGAGGCCCAAGGACACGAAGACAGGGGTCCTGAAGAGGCTGTGTGCACCTCTGGATCCCATCCAGGAGATGTCTGTGTGTCCGAGACAGCAGAACGCTCCCACCCCAGGCGGCCTGTGGAGCAGGAGGAACAGCGTGGGTCTTGGCATCGGTGTTGCCCACCCTACCCCCTGACCCCAGTCTCACTCACATCCACGTGCAACCAGAGTCCATGGCGCTGGCAAATGTCAGCAATTGCATCCAGGGGGTCAAAGGCCCCTAGCACGGTGGTGCCAGAGGTGGCACTGACCAGAAATGGTACAGAGCCCTGTTGCCAAAAGGGAGAGGAAGGAGCTGCAGAGTCTCTATAGAAGCTCTCAGGCTGCGGCTGAGCCCCGTGCACCCTGCACGCCTATCCCAACGCTGTCCGCCTCCCCTGCAGTCTGCAGGAGGCAACGTGAGGGTTCAGATCTCAGCACAGCCTCCATTTACCTGTTCCCACTGCTTATGCTCTTTCAAAAACCTTAAATGCTGGGCTGGGGACACAGCTCAACCAAGGAAGTTACCACCTTGCAAATATGTGGGCCTATGTTCATCCCAGAATCTATGTGAAAGAAAGAAAAAAAAAAAGGAAAGCCCAGGCATGGTGGCTTGTGCCTGTAAACCTAGTCCCCAGAGGCAGAGACAGGTAGGCCCTGGGCTTGCTGATCAGCCAGCCTATCCTGGCTGCTGAGCTCCAGGCCAGTAAAAGACCACCTGAAAAAGCAAGGTGGAGGCTCCTGACAGCAGCACCAGAGGCTGGTGTTACCCTCTTGTACACACACATACAAACATAAGCATGTAACATCTTACTGGAAAGCCAAACAAGCACCGACACTGAGCCAGGCACAGTGCCATGCTCCAGTAATCCAGCACTCAGGGAGGCGCAGGCAGGCAGGTCGCTGTGAGTTTGAAGTCAGCCTGATCTACAGAGCAAGATCCAGGACAGCCAGGACTACACAGAGAAACCCTGTCTTGAGGAAAAAACCAAAGAAAAGAAGAGCCCCAATGCTACAAAAGTTCATACTGACATCAGATTAGTAATAAAGAAATTTTAAACTACTACAAAGAAAAGCCCAAGCACAGATGGCCCCACTAATGAATTCTATCAAACATTTAAACTACTGGGCTGGAGAGACGGCTCAGCAATTAGGAGCACTAGGTGTTCTTCCAGAGAACCCACATATACACAAAATAAACACAAAAGAGTTCTTTTAGCAATAAAAGCATTGACTGCTCTTCCAGAAGTTCCAGGTTCAATCTCCCACATGACAGCTCACAACCATCTGTAAACCCAGCCTCAGGGAAGTCAATAACCTCATCTGGCTTCCCTGTGCACCAGGTACACACATGGCACACAGATATATATACACACAGGCAAATGACACACACACATACAAAAATAAAATTAAAATTAATAGATAGTACCGGTTCACAAATATTCTGTTCCTCCCCAAAACAGAATATATAAAACCAGCTAGAGCCGAAGCAGGAGACAGCTCCGCACAGGAGCACTGGGGCCCAAAGTAGACCCTGCAATGCCCAACAGAGAGCCAACAGCGATGACAATGCATTAGTGAACGGTGTGCACACAGTAAAACACCACACCAAGACACCAAAGGCAGGCACGACAATGCAGGCCTGTACCACAGCACGGGGGTGGGGGGGAGGGGGGAGCAGGAGCAGGCGGACCTGTGAGTCCAAGGCCAGTCTGGTCTATGTGGAGAGCTCCAGAACAGCCAGGGCCACACAGTGAGACCATGTCTCCTGCAGCAAGGCCTGGGAATGCTGGCCTAAGAGCCCAGCTATTCAAACTGCTGAGGATTGCAAGTTTAAAGCCAGCCAGGGATACACAGAGAAACACTGACTCAAAAAAAGCATCAATCAATCAGTTAATTAAAGCCCCAAAGAGAGCTACGGAGATAGTTCAGTGAGGGCACATTTGCCTGAAATGTTCAATGCCCTGGATTCATTCCCACTGCCAGACATCTACACATAAAAACAAAGTTTCAAAACGCCAAAGACCTGCCAGGTGCGGTAGCACACTTGGCAATCCTAGCATTTGGGATTTAGAGACAGGAGGCTCAGGAGTTCAAGGCCAGCCTGGGTTACACAGGACTCTGTATAAAAAAATAAAATAATAAAAATCAAAAAAACCTAAATGTAAGAATTTAAATTACGCTGTGTGTAGTGGTGCACCTTTGGTCTCAGCACTTGAGAGGCAAAGATGGGCTGTATCTCCGAATTCAGCCTGACATGAGTTCCAGGCCATCAAGGGCTATGTAGTTAGATCCTATCTCAAAAAATCAAAAATGGAACAAAAATCATGTAAACTATAAGAAACTGGGCAGGTGGCTCAGCAGTTACAAGATGTTACTTAAGAAACACTTGCTGCTTCCAGAGATGGGAGGTTAGCCCAGCACCCACATTGCAAAGGGTAACTGCGTAACTCTAGTTCCAGGGAATCCAACACCCTCTTCTGGTCTCCATGGGCACTGTGCACCCCCACACAAACACAGACACTTACTAAAAATAAAAATGAACCCTGAACATTTTAAAGTAGGGGCTGGGGAGATGGCTCAGAGGTTAAGAGCATTGGCTGCTCTTTCAAAGGACCTGAGTTCAATTCCCACAACCACATGGTGGCTCATAACCATCTATAGCGAGATCTGGTGCCCTCTTCTGGCCTGCACGTATACATGCAGGCAGGATACTATATAAATAATAAATAAATCTTAAAAAAAAAAATTAAAGTACACTAGGGGATAGTGTATATGCCTTTAATGGCACATGCCTTTAATCCCAACGCTTGGGAGGCAGAGGCAGTTGGATATCTGTGAGTTCAAGGCCAACCTGGTCTACAGGGTGGGTTCCAGGACAGCCAAGGCTACACAGAGAAACCCTGCCTTGAAAAACCAAAACTAAACCAAACAAAAAGATTAATTAATTAAAAGTGTAAGCCCCGTGAAATATAAAAAGGAACTTTGTGCTCTAGAGTTAGGTCAGGGAATCAAGGCTGCGGGTGAGCAGGACAGTCGGGTGACAGTCGGGTGGCCGGGTGGCCGGAAGTCAAGGCGTTTGCCTCAGCTCCACATGGTGGGAGAAAACTAACTCTCCAAAGTTGTCCCCTGACCACCGTGCACACACGGTAGCACACGTGCACACAGAGACTGAGGCAGGAGGATCACTCTCAGTTTGAGGTCAAGCTGGGCTACATAGCAAGGCCCAGACTCAGACAACAAGAATGGGAACCCACCCCGAGTCTGACCCGACAACACTGACAGCAGAGTGCATGCTCTGAGAATGGTTTAGTGAGTCCCTAGGCTTCAGGTGTTGAAACTCCATCCTCGCTGTGAAGTCCTGGGAGAGCAGAAATTTAACCAAGCTGTGATGCGGGGGGTGGGCTTGGACAGGAGGAGACACTGGGCCCTCTACAGCTCGAGGCCTCACACTGACTCGGTGCTCTGCCGGCAAGAAGGCCATCACCAGATGGAAGCTTTGAACCTTGGACCAGAACTGTGGGCCAAAGCAAACCTCTTTTCTTTATTAAATTACCTCAGGTATTTTACCGTACTAGTGAAAGCAGATTAATCAAACTGACAAATGAGCACAACAGAAACCAAGTTATAACACATGAGCCTTCAGACACACTCATGCCACAACACAAAGTGAACATACTGCACACTTCCAATGTCCCCTCCTGGCTGAAAGGGGAGCACTGGGCAGCAGCAGTCCCAAGAAGGTCCCCAGGATTGGGGGATCTCCATGGGGAGTGGACATACTCACGTGAGGAAAGCAGGCTGCCTCCCTGTCCACTGAGCCCCAGCAACGATGTCCTGGTCTTGGCCACATCCAGCACTCAGTAACTCCCCCTCCTCCAGGCTCAGCTCAGCTGGCACTTCTAGGGGTGCCCTGCCCAGCTCCTGTCTCGCTCCTGCCACAGCACGTGCCCAGCTGTTTTGTGTGAGCGTGTGAGTGTCAGCCCTCCTGACTCTAGTGAGCAGGTGGGACAGAGGGCTCCATGGTTCACAGAGCTTCTTGCTCTCACCCAGGTGAGAGCGTACAATACCTCTAACTCTACGTCCAGGGAATCTAACATCCTCTTCTGATCTTTATGGGCTCCTGAGCGGGCACACACACACACACACACAGACTAAATAAATATTTAAAAACATAAAATGAGCAAGAGATCGATCAGAACAGGGATTTCTCCAAAGATGATAAGACATATGGCTAGGAGCGGAGAGATGGCTCAGAGGTTAAGAGCACTGGCTTCTCTTCCAGAGGTCCTGAGTTCAATTCCCAGCACCCATATGGTGGCTCCCAACCATCTCTAGTGAGATCTGGTGCCCTCTTGTGGTGCACAGGTGTACATGTAGGCAGAACACTGTATACATAATAAATAAATAAATCTTTTTAAAAAGACATGTCTAATAAACACAAGATTCTCAACATCACTAATCAACAAGAAAATGAAAGTGTAATGCAATCACTTCACACCGGCTAAGTGGCTGTAATCACAAAGCACTTGTGTTACAGGCCTTGTACTCACATGGAAGACAGGCACCGGAGGATCCCAGTTTCAAAGAGCTACAGTGTGAGAGCCCATTCCCGAGAACCAGCAGAGGCCAGGCTCACTGCTGGTATAAGGGAACACTTTGCCTAGTATGCATGAAGACCTGGCTGACCCTCAGCAGCACTAAAGCAGGTGTGACAGTGCACACTGGTAATCTCAGGGCCCAGGGCAAGAAGAAAGAGGATGGAAAGTTCAAGGTCATCCTGGGGTGATGATGATGGCGGTGATAATAGGGGAGGGCATAGGTTGGAGACACTTCCCTTCTGGAGGACTGAGGTAGATTCCCAGCACCCATGCCAGCTCATAGCTGCCTGTAACTCCAGCTCCAGGGTAGCTGATGCCTTTGAAGTAACTCTACAGGTGCCTGTATTCATACACCCCCCCACACACAAAAACACATCATTTAACTTTATCGTATCAGGGCTGGAGACGGCTTAGTGGTAAGGGGCACTGGCTGCTCTCCCAAAGGCTTAGGCTCAGTTTTCATCTCCCACATGGCAGCTCACAACGGTTTGTAACCCCAGTTGCAGGGCACCTGGACTCTACAGGCACTGCACATGCTACACAGACATACACGCAGGCAATACACCCACCACATACACCAGAAATAAATCAACTAAAAATAGACCTTCTTAAAAAGAGCGGCGGCTGGAGAGATGGCTGAGTTAGACAGCACCTGTTGCTCCCACAGAGAAGCCAGGCTTGGGTCCCAGCGCCCACACGGCAGCTCAAACCACAGGAAGCTACAGCTCCAGGGAGTGTGATGCCTCCTCTGGCCTCTGTGAGAGGCAGCCAAAGAAATCCCAAACACACAGGCAGGCAGGACACCCACACACATGAAACATAATGTACACACTGCTATACACAGCAGCATCAGCTGCCTGCTCTCTGCAGTGACCTGAAATGCTCATGTATCCTGAAGGTACTCCTGTGTCATCATATACACTTCTATCTTCTATTTGGCTACCTTGTACCCTAGCGGTGGGGATGACGGTGAAGGTGACAGCGGGCACACACCTGTGATCACAGCAACAAGTAAGGTAAGGCGGGGAGACTGAGTCAGAGGCCAGCATGAGCTTGTGCTGAGTCCAACAACCCTCAATGCTGCACACCACAAGCTTGTCTCAGATAAACACAGAAGCGGTGGCGGTGGCTAATGTCAGCACAGTGCATGCACCGCCAAAAGCCATTCTAAGCGTTTTGCACACTCATAATTTAACCCTTACAGCATTCTTGTGTCGTGACTTCAGTAGCACGTCCATTTCACAGAGGACGAATCTGACCAGAGACACTCTAACTTATCTACCATTACTTTCCTTTCATTCCATGCTTTGTCTCCTGGTGCACAGCAGTCTGTGAGCCTGTGGTAATTAACAGCAGCCCTCTGAGCAGAGCAGAGGAACTCGGAATCTATAGACACATCTAAAAGTTGCTTGGGAACAGACTGGCCCCAAGTGAGGGCTAACGCCCACCTTCTGCCTGGGGCCAGCAGTGCCTGCAGTCCTCCTCAGCCCACCGGAACCTTCCACACTACGCCCCAGACACCCACCAGCTCCCCGCAGGGTTGCTTGGAACTCCAACTCAGAGCCTAGCCCAGCGGCACATCTCTGAAGAGCCCTGATGTTAACAGGTATGGACATACAGGAGAGGCATTAGAACCACCCTTCATGGGGCGGGGAGGGGGAGGCCCGCCTCACTGCCTGGTGCCCTCACCCACCTCAGCCTCGGCCACACTGATCTGCCTCTCCAGCTCCTCAGGGATCATCTTCCCTCTGAAAAGAGAACTGAGGGTGGAGAGACCGCGGCTGCTCCAGACCAGGGGAGGCCACTCACAGAGCTGAGGCGGAGGAGGAGCAGCACAGAGGCCACGGAAGACCAGGCCCTGAGAGCACAGGGCACCAAGAGCAGGAGCGGCAATCCAAAAGCAGGGCAGGCGGGGGAGGCGCAGCAGGGGTAAGGGCCTGAGGCCACACGCTGTGCCAAGCTGGGTCAGAGCCAAGATGGCAGGACCTTCACCTCTCATCGGCCTTGACCACTCTGACACTGTCCGTGCCAAGTCCCAGGAAAGCAGCTCCCTTACTGACGGAGTAGTGGCACTGTGGGAGAATGCAGAGGGCAAGTTAGCACAGCCTGGCTGGGCCCAGAAGCGCTGGCCTCCTTGGAGGAAAGCACACCAGCCTGAGGGCAGCGGAGGGCAGAAGCAGATGCACAGGGTCTCCAACTGAGCCGAAGGTGAGGCTCAGGCATCCAGGTCAGGCCTGTGATCTTTCCTACCTCCTTAGAAGTGAAGAGGGCCAAGGGCGGCAGGGCCCGGAGGCCCCTCTGCTTGCAGTCGGGGTAGCGCTGAAAGCGGGCCAGGTTCATGGCATACATGTTGGAGAAGGAGCCGCCTGTCACAGGGAGGGGAGGGGAGGCCCCTGACCTTTCCATGCAGAGCTGACCAAAGCAGCAGGCATCACACCAGCCCCATGAATCCCCAGGTTCACAGGTAAGAGCAGCCCAGGGTCAGAAGACAACCCCACTCCTGAGCTACAAGACAGGCTTCCACATGGCCCAGCCAGCAGAGGCAGAGACACAGACACCATCCCTCCACACTAGTTACACAGAGCTAGGAGAGCACGGGGGGGGGGGGGAGGCAGACTCTGGACAAAGACTAGGGAAGCCCTCTTCTCACATACCAGGACAGAAGACCCCATCCCCCGAGGTCCAGCCCACCAGGGCACGGAGCTTCTTCAGCACCTCCTCTTCCATGAGAACAAACACAGGGGCAATCTCATATGTGTACCTGCCAGGGAACATCCATGAGAACAAACATAGGGGCAATCTCATATGTGTACCTGCCAGGGAACATCGGGAAAGAGGTGGAGACAGTGCCCAACTCAATATTTCAGCTGACAGGGGGGTGGTCCCAGAGAGAACGGTGGGCGTCAAAGCAGAGTGCTCCCAGAAGTATAGGGTCAGGGGGCATACAGAGGCTGGCAAGTGCGAGGCCAGAGGATGGAGGGTGGGGAGCACACTGACAAGAGACATTCCCAGCAAACAGTGGCAAGGGGCAGGCACCACTGTCCTCTCCTACCCAGAGGACTCTTCCCCAGCAAACCCAAGTCCTTTGTGGCTCACTGGCTGGTGTTGAGGCTTTCTGTGATGACGCGCCCGGCCAGAGCATGGGGGTCTAACCCTGAGAAGAGCTGGTTGAAGAAGCGTGGGTGACCTGGGGAAGGGGGCAGGCTGGGTCTCAGGGTGGCACTGGGTAGGGGGTCAGAAAGTTCCCCTGCGGGTCCCCAGGCTCACCTGTCTTGACGCTGTAGCGGATCACATCCCGGCAACGCTCCAGGATCCGCTCCTGAGGCTCACCCTGGCTCTGCAGCTCCAAATCCAGCAGCTGCCTGAGCTCGTCCGGCTCCTTCCATTCACAGACCTAGGGGGAGAGGCCAAGATACAGGGATCTCAGACCCCTGGCTGATACCCAGCCGCAATGTAACAGACGCAAGGTATCACACACTTGCAGTTAAAATAGGTCAAGGGTGTTTTCACAAGCGTAAACAGCAAGGGGAAAGGAAGAATGTAAGATCCAGGGTGCCGAGCACTGGAGTCAAGTTTAGGAAATGATGGGCAGGAGGAGGAAGGAGAGAGAGCCTACCTTCTCTGAGGCACTGGTCCCTTTCCGAATGGCCTCATCTATGACAATGCCAAACACGTCCCGGAGAAAGGCCTCTGCAGCCAAGGGGTCCCCATCCAGGGTAGGGAGTGGTTTTGAGTCGGCCATCCGGGTGAGATCTGCGAACGGGATGAACCATGTTCACTCAGCCTATGTGCCCCACCCGGGCACAACGTGCCAGGCCTTATGTGTCCGCCTGGTAAGGGGCCTAAGGTCCCAGCTACCCACACATGCGGACAAACAGCAGCTTCCAAGGAGAAAGCCAGCGGGACAGGTGGACCAGGCCTCGGGCCACCCAGGCACACACACACAACACACTGCTCACCTCTCCGTTCAGGTCGCTGATCGGATGAGCAGCTCACAAAGTACACATGGACTTTCTGGAATAATAGGGCCAAGACAGAAGAGGGAGCAGGGTAGAGCAGGAGTCACATGGCCATGGCATTACCTCATGACCCTTGCCCGAAAGAGAACTCTTACCGATTTGGGGCAGGGACAGCAGTTAAGTTCCCTGAATAATCATTAGCTGATGGAAGAAGGGCGGGGAAGGAAAGCAAAGCGAAAGCAGGTGCACATTCACTCAGGGAGGGGGTGTAAGCAGAGAAGAAATTCATGCTGTGACTCTAGGTGCCCAGGGAACAGCGAGGCCTGGGCAACGGCCCAGGAAGGGGCTGGCCATGCTAGTGCAGCCCCTGCTCCTCAGAGACCTTCCCAGAACCAGCCTAGTTCCTCCTAATTTTCTTCTTCTTTTTTCTCTGTTTTTTGAGACAGAATTTCTCTGTGTAGCCTTGGCTTTCTTCAAACTGCCCTGTAAAGCAGGCTGGCCTTGAACTCACAGAGATCACCTGCCTCTGCCTCCTGAGTGCTGAGAATGCAGTTGTGTACCTCCATACCTGGATCCTTCCTCTTAAGGCTGCCACGTGTCCCAGACTAACCTCCAACCTGATATGTACCCAACAATGATTCTGAGTCCTCCTCTGCCTGCATCTGGATCTCCAGGCTTGATGCCTAGTTTAATGTTACCCTGGGACTCGCCTGGGCTCGGTACACACAAGGCAGGCACAGCAGCAACTGAACGACATCCATACCCCAGCATCCCTCACCCTTCTCTTCAGACAGAGGCTTAGACACAGCCCCGGCTTGCCGCAAAGCTAAGACCCTCCTGCCTCCTGTGGCTGACAGGCTTGTGCCGTCCAGGGCCTCTGGTCTGGTTTCTGAAGTCCTCACAGAGGAGGTCGCTGAGGAAGCACTGTGTGATGCAAGCATGCCCCTTGGCCGTCCAAGGCATGGAAAGAGACAGCCCCTGCCCTGCTGCATGACACAGACACACGCATGCAACAACAGTTCAGGATCCCCAGGGATCCTGACTAAGTGTCCTCAGAACTGAGAGACCGAGTCCCAGGAGGCTGTCGTCTGGAGAGAGCTGCGCTGAGGAGGAGACTGAGACTTGGGCTGGGCAGGAGAAATGGAGGGCGTGAGAAGGAGGTGAGATGCCACGGGCTAACCCAGGGACAAACAAGGCTGCTTTTGACTCAGGCAGGAACTGGCCAGCTGGGATCATGAGCAAAGGCAAGTGGGACATGGCAAGTTTCAAGCATCAGCCAGACCTAGGGATTTAATTTTAGCCTGCAAAGAGTCGCCAGGGCACTTTGTAGCAAGTCAAATAGTTAAATTGATGCTGAGAGCTAGGTGCATTGGTTCAAGCCTGTAATCACAACTGGAAGCAGAGACAGGAGGATCACACCAAGTTCCAGGCCAGTTCACACTACATACAAAGACCCTGACTCAAAAAGACAAAAACAAACCAAGAATGAGAATGGAAATAGGAAAGATGATCTGGGCACACACCTTTAATCCCAACACCAGCAGAGGCAGGTGATCTCTGTGAGTTCAAGTCCAGTCCGGTGTACAAAGTGTGCCCAAGACTGCCAGGGCTACACAGAGAAAACCAAAAAAGTCAAAACAAAAGAAACACAGAGCTAAAAACAGATAAACCGGCTGCCACCATGGTTCAGCATGTAAAGGCACAAGCCGTCAGGTCTGCCAACCTGTGCTGGATCCCAGGGCCTTACAAGGTAGAAGGAGAGAACCAACTCCTCAAAACTGTCTTCTCACATCCATACGTCCCACATACCCACACCCATGCATGCGTGTATACACACAAGCAAAAGTAAAATGTAATTAGAAAATAGGAGGCTGTGCAATGACCCGTGTCACCACATAGGGTCAGGCTGCAGACAGGACTCCACTGATCCAACCTTTCTCGGCCCAGGAACAGCTGGCAGCTGGGAGGCCACACAGGGAGCTCCACACGACAGGAAGGAGCCTCCTCGGCCACTTCCCCAGATGGGCGCTCTCAGACTCTGCGGGCGCTGGGACCCACTGTCCCCGCTGTGGCCAGGAAGGACCAGAGCTGGAGGTCCTCCATCTTATCTCACTGCCTCTCTGACATGTCATGCCTAACAGACTCTCTGAGTTCTTTTTTAAAAAGGGGGGTGGGGGAAGAGCAGAGCCAACACCTGAGGACACCAGGCATATGTGGTGCATACACACAGACACACACACAGACATAAAAACGAGGAAAGGAAAATCGAAAAGGGAGTAAAAGGGGAGATGACTCAGGAGTTCAAAGTGCCTGCTGCTCTCTCAGAGGGCGGGTGCAACGTCCCCAGGACACCCTGGGGAGCTCACAACTCCTGTAACTCTAGCCCCAGACACCCACTTCTGGCCTCCAACAGCTCCTCCATGTACACGCACATACACACAGAGAGAGTCCCACACAAATAAACAATAATTTTTTAAACTAAAAAAGCATACATAGCCCAGATAAACTGAGGGCTGGAGAAGCGAGGGTGGAGGGTAACCCTAACACTCAGGAAGCAAGACAGAAGTATCAGACAGTCAAGGTCACCTCAGTTACACAAGGAGGTCAAGGTCATCCTGGGATACAGGACACCTTGCCTCACCTCCACCAACAAGAACAGAGAGACAAGAAAGGAAAGCACTTGATGTAAGCAGCAAACCCCAGGGAGCGCACGTCAAGGGTCTAAGGCAGCAAAGCTTCCCAATGACAATGCTTCAGGGCAAATCGCGCAATCCAGGGGAAGAAGACTTCAGCACAGAAACACAAACCAACTCACAGAGAGGCTCAGATAGCAGCAAGCTTCTCCAGCACCAAAGGCAAGTGAGGGACTCCTGGGAACGCAATTAACTCAGCAATGTCTCCAGAGGGGAGACACTAAAGGCACACCTGTGCCCAGCTGGCCACAACACCACTTCTCGGCTCACGGGCCAATCTCAGGTGCCCTGCAGCAGCTATTTCAAAAACTTCCCAAACTCTTGGCTCACTGCTGTCCTCCCTCCCTCCCTCCCCCATCTCAAATTTCTTAAGAGAAATTAATAACTAACAAAGCTTACTCAACAGGGGCCATGGAGATGGCTCAGCAGATAAAGGCTCTCGCCCCAAACCCAATGGTCCCAGAGTAACTCACAGGAAGAGCGTCTCCTTCCTGCAAGTTGTCCTCTGACTTCCACCTACAAGCCAAGGCATGCACAGGCATTAGCACGCGCACACCCCCACAATAAATAGAAAAATGTACTTTAACATTTTTTAAATTAAAAAAAGGAGACAAAACTCAGTCTCCTGTACCCTGTGCTCAGAATCTCATCAGGAACTAACTCAGGCAGTGGTGGCGCACGCCTGTGATCCCAGCACTCAGGAGGCAGGGGCAGCAGATCTCTGAGTTTGAGGCTAGCCTGGTCTACAGAGTGAGTTCCAGGACAGCCAGGGCTACACAGAGAAACACTGTCTCAAAACAAACAAACAAATAAAACAACAACAAAAGCAAGACTGTCTCAAAAATCTATACTAATAGAACAAAAGCATCTCATCCCAAACTGTTCTTGTTCTATATGGCCCATGCACACAAGCAACCTTTGCATTGGTTTCTTGGGTGTCTTTTCAGAGTTTTTATTGCAAATAGTAACAAATGTGAATATATTCTCTCCCTTTTTGCACAAGAGGCACACAGTCATTTTCCACAAACAAAACATGGGTAATGTTGTGCTAGTATGCACAGAACTTCCTATTGTTCCTTAATTCAACAGCTTATGGACAGCTTACACACCACACAGCATATCCCTTTATCCAGGGGTTTGGCGTGGCCACAGACTTGTGCAATCACCACCACTGCCTAACTCTAGGACCCTCTGGCAACCACAAGTCCACTTTCCATTTCTACAGATGTGTCTGTGCTCTGTAGGTCTTCAGAAGCTGCTGAGTTGGCTCAGCAGTTAGAAGGGATGGCTCTTCTTGCAGAGGACGCAACTTTGGTTCCTAGCACCCATGTTAGAGGCTCCTGACCTGCTCAAGTGGTCCCATGCCCTCTCTACATGCAGGCACAGTCTTTTCTTCTTTTAGATTTATTCAATGTGCATTGGTGTTTTGCTTGTCTCTGCTAGGATGCTAGATCCTAGAACTGGTATACAGACAGTTGTGAGCTGCCACGTGGGTGCTGGGAGTTGAACCCAGGTCCTCTGGAAGAGCAGCCTAAACTGCTGAGCCATCTCTCCAGCCCCACCTCCTTTTAAAGAAGCACACTATACGTGAGATTTGGTGACTGGCTTCTTTCACTCAGTACATTGCAGCATGAACCAGTATTTCACTCCTTTTCATGAATGTATCATACTCTTGGTTTATATTGCACTTCATTTGGCCATTTACAACTTCCTAAATATCATAGTCACTTCTGCCATTTGGCTACGATGAATAATGCTGCTATGAACATTTGTGTGCAAGCTCTTGTGAGAGCATGTATTTTTAATTCCCCTGAGGACATTTGTGGTGGTAAAACTGCTGAGTCACATGCTAACTCTATGTTTAACCTTTTGAGGAAGTGCTGAATTGTTTTCCAAAATAGTTGCCACTTTACAGTTCCCACAAGCAATGTTTGAGGACACCAGTTTTCCACACTTTCACAGAGACTTGTGACTGTCGTTTTTGCCATCTGTAGGTTTGACAGGAGCCAACATTTATAAAACTTGTAACAGTGTGAGAAAATGTTCAACTAGCAAGGTGGCTAATTGGATTAAAGGTGCTTGCCAACATGCCTGAGCACCTGGATTTAATCCCTGGACTCCACACAGGTACATGTAGAGAATTAACTCTTGTTGAAAAGTTCTGCACACACACACACAAACAAACATCTCAGTATGGATTTATATAAGCAGATCAGTCAGATTTCTGAAGCAACAACACACCTCAAAATCCCACAGCACTGTGAAACCACGACAGCAGAACAACAGAGGGTCTTGTGTTTGTCTGCTTTAGGAACCGGGGCTCTGCTGTGTTGCACTGGCTGGTCTGCATTCATGAGTGCAAGCATTCCCCTGCCTCCCCCTTGTGAGCTCTGAGACTTTAGGTTTGCTTCATCTTCGCAGTGCTGGGCATGGATCACAGGCTTGCAAACACCTGACAAACATCCAACCACAGCACAGCTTAACATACCATTCCAGCACGTGTGGCTGAGGCAGGAGGATTGCCACAAGTCCCAGTCTTTCCCAGACCCATATCCTTATAAAGCTCTGAGGCACACACCTGTGCTTCAAAGCCTAACTGAAAGAGAAGCCCTCAAAATGAAACACAGGGATGGAGAGATGGCTCAGAGGTTAAGAGCACTGACTGTTCTTCCAGAGGACCTGGGTTCAATTCCTAGCAACCACATAGCCGCTCACAACTGTCTGTAATTCAGCTCCGAAAGATGTGACACCCTTACACAGACATGTAGGCAGGCAAAACACCAATGCACATACAATAAAAATAATTGTGTGAGAGAGATGACATGCCAACCTTAAAGCTTTCGCCCAAAGCTGGCATATTGCATGTGTGTTCTGATTTCACAGTGAGCCATACGCTGAGCTCCTGGCTGGGGTGAGAGAGAGGGCACCATCAAGCCCCGGGCAGGGAGTGGAGGGTGATACACAGCGCTTATAGCCCTGTACGCTGTTTCAGCAGTCTGCCCTGGCCTGGCTCTTCCTGCTGTGGCTACGTAAGTCTGATCCCCGGGTCTAAGGTTCCCCTCCACCTTCAGGGACACCCCACTTTCTTCAACATTGTCATTTCTTCAACCCTGGTCCTCTCCCCTGCCTCAGATCTGACGCTGCTGGAGCCTCCTGTAACACATCCCTCCAGCCACCGCCTCCTTGTAGTCAACTTCCGGAAGTTCTCTGCTCCATTTTGACTTCTTCACCTCTCACTTTCCAAAGCATACCCCCACGGGGTACCTACAGGACCACCGAGAATTTTCCGGCCTCCAGACCAAGCTGATTCCACGCATCTGTATTCTACGTGAGCCCATCAACCGTTATTTGTCAGTGTGCATCGACAGCTGGGCTCCCACCCAGGACCTCATGTGTTCTACAGGTGCCAACCCACACCCGAATCCTACCACTACGCATCTTTATTTATTGGATTTGTCAAGACAAGGTTTCTTTGTGTAGCCTTAGCTGACCTCGCACACAGAGATCCACCTGCCTCTGCCTGCTGAGTGTGGGATTATAACCTTTAATTAAGTGGATATGGTTGGAGGCGCATATGTGCTCATGGTGGTCTGTGTGATGGGAGCTGAACTGGGCTGGTTCTCAGCATCTCTCTAGACCCCTGTAATTTCTTAAAAGACTGGAAGAGACGCCAAGATATTACTATGGTCTCAGACTATAAGTGATTTGGATTTCATATTTGCACACCTCTAATCTCTGATAATTTTTGAGGGCACGATCTGTGCTTACAAGTGCTCACATAGCGGCCAGTGTCGAGTGTTCTCCTCTATCACCCCATCTTGAGTCTCTCACAGATCCTGGAACCCCGTGTCTCAGCTACCCTCTTGAGCAGAGTCTCTAGCTGTCTGCCACGGCACCTGGTTGGCAGGCTGTGCTGGGACTGCACCTCACTTCCCCATGCCTGGACAGTAGGCCATGGCCCCAGCAGTTCTAGTTCATCTTTGTTGTTGTGACAAATAATCTGACGAACTTGCGGAAGAACGGGTTTATTTGCAGTCTGTCACTTGGGGGAAGAAACCAGAGCTGATTAGTCTAGTCACGTCACATTCAAGAGCCAACATGTCCAGGCACCTGGAGACTGGCTGACCTTCCAGGGGACCCAGGCTGCCCGGAATTACAGTCCCAGGGGTCCAGGACCCTCTCCTGGCCTCCTCAGGCACCGTACACACGTGCTGCACATCCATACAGGCAGGCAACACACCCATATACTTAAAATTAAGTTAAAGCAAAAGAGCAGGCAGAAATGAGTGTTCCCATCACCTGCACACTCAGTACTCAGCTGGCCTCTACCTATCTTACACAGTCCAGGGTACCCACAGCTCACTGGGCAGGAACTACCTCATAAATGTGCCCACATCCTCAGAGGAGACTTAGATGATTCCAGGTAACAGCAGGTTGACAAAGGCAATCGCCACAATAGCGTCCCCCTCTGTATTAATGCATGCGTACACACATATGTATATATGTCACATCATGTATACTGTTAAAATGAAAGTTACTTTAAAACAAGAAAAGACTGAGAAGGGGCCAAGTATGTACACCTTTACAGATCTCTGTGAGTTAAAGGACAGTTTGGTCTCTATGCAAGTTCCAGGCCAGCCAGGGCTGCAGTGAGACTCTCCCAAAATAATAATAATGATAACCATAAAATAAAAAAGGTTAGGAAGAGATGGGGCCATGAGCAGCGATGGATTGGCATGGCCCTGGGTTCAATCCCCACCACAAAACAAAAGCAGAAGCTCCACAGCATATATACTGCCAGGCCCAGGAATTGTCCCCTGTTCTATTTCCCAACTTCTTTATTCATGTCATCAAAGGTCTACGGACGGCAAAGGGAGCTAGCCAGCTTGTTTCTATGATGAAACCCGTGCTGGCTCTCAGGAGAATGAGTTCAGCTTGTTCAGCAAACATTGACCGACTGTCTACTTCTGCAGCTTGCCTGGCACTGCCCCAGGGACTGTTTACCCTGTGGGTTCCAGCTAGCAGCCAGCACAGGAACCCAGCATGTACCTGAGCATGCACTCATTCCAGAAAGGCAGAACTGACCAGCTCAGTCCTGACTTGTAGGCGAAAGCTCGCCTGGCCTACTGTAGTGATGGGGGTTGGGGAAGGCGCCATCACAGCATTGTTTGCTTAAGTGATGGAGTGAGCCTGAGATTGGGGGGCCCGCCTGAGGGCAAAGAGATCTGAATAATTAGCCTCCTGCACAGCCTCTTTCAGCCAGGCTCACAGTTGAGGATTTAACAAACTGCGGCCCAGCAGGTAAAGGCACATGCTCTCCAGCCTGATGACCTGAGCTCTTCCATCCTGGACCCGCTTGATACAAGGGGAAAACTAACTCTCAAAAGTTGTCCTCTGGCAAGGCATCATGGCACCTGTGTTTAATCCCAGCAATTGGAAGGCAGAGGCAGGCAGAACTCTGCAAGTTCAAGGCCAGTCTAGGCTACATAGTGAGTTCCAGGATAGCCAGGGCTACACAGATAACATCATGTCTCCAAAGGCCAGCCTGGTCTACAAAGCAAGTCTAGGACAGCCAGGGCATGTTACACAAAAAGTTATACTTTGACCTCCACATGTACAAATATGTACCCAGACACCCAGTTACTCACAAAATAAATAAATATACATGTTTTAAAGGGAAAAAGTTAAAAACCTGACATATAGTTCTAGGACAGAAGGACTACACAGAGAAACCATGTCTAAAAAAAAAAAAAAACCAGAAAGTAAAATATAGTGTTAAGTATAGGTGATCAAAAACATGCACTGGGTAAAAAATATACATGTAATGAATGCAGAGAAAGTGTCTCATGTTACAGAGTTCACCAAACTGGTAAGACCTGGAGAGCAGTGGAAAAGGCAGTGGCTGACAGCGTGTTCACCATGTGCAGGTCCTAGGATTCCTTCCCTACCCAGCGCCAGAAATATGCCCAGGGCTGGAGAGAGGGCTCAGCAGTTAAGAGCACTGGCTGCCCCTGCAGAGAACCCAGGTTCAATTCCTAGCGCCCACACAGTGGCTCTCAAGTGTCTGTAACTCCAAGCTTCTAGGTATTCTATGCCCACTTCTAGCCTCTAACAGCACCATGCACTCAAGTGGTACACAGACATACATGCAGGCAAAACAACCATACACACGTAAAAAAAAAAAAAAGTAAGTAAATATATAATACAAAGAAGTAATAAGAATGATTAACTTCAAGAGTATGACTAGAGGAAAAAAATTAACTATTTGTCCTTTTGGATTTTTGTATTTTGTAGCCTAGAAACAGGTAAGTTTTTGTTGTCTTTTATATTTACTTTATTTGCATTGGTGTTTTGCCCGCATGTATGTCTGTGAGAGGGTGTCAGATCTTCTGGAACCACAGAAAACTGTGAGCTGCCATGTGGGTGCTGGGAAGTGAACTCAGCACTTCTGGAAGAGCAGCCATCTCTCTGTCCTGTTTGTTTTTAAAGACCCTGTGCATCCCTGGCTGGTAGAGCTTGCTAAGAATACCAGTTTCTGCCTTCTGGAAACTGGGATTAGAGGGTTTTGTTTATTATGTGTTTGTGAATGTGTCTGTGCACACTTGGAGGTCAAAAGAGAGTGTTGTATGCCCTGCCTATCACTACTCTACCTACATTACTCTGTCTATTTCTTTAGAAGTGGGGTCTCTCTGCCAGTGTGGGAGTCCAATTTCTCAATTAGGGATGGAGACCAGTAAGTCCTGGGCATCCTCCAGTCTCCACCTTCCTCAGAGCTGGGTTTATAGGCATATTCCCATTAACAGGTTTGTTACCTAGATAACAGAATCCAAAGGCTAGCCATCAAGATTTCCCAGCAAGCACTCTAACAGCTGGATTATCTCTCCAGGGTCCTAACTTGTTTTACACGACAAACATTTGTGGTGGCATTCCTGTCCATTTTTATGTCAATTTTAGGATGATCCTAAGAGAAACATAACTTACTTTAAGGGTCTAAATTGTGCAGGTCCGTGGTTAGGAATCCTTGTGCTTTTTCATTATAAAGACTTTTTTTGTGGATAGTTCCTTGCTGTCTCCTATACTCAACAGACAGTAGCTAAAATAGAAACTGGGCCTTGAGTGTTCACGTATCTTTCTGCCAAGTGTGCAGTTCCAGACGTCAACCTTTTAGCAGGACTCCTCTCTAATGCTAAGGCGGGGAAGATCCGGGGGCATGTATTCGAGGATGGGCTCAATTTCCCCCTTTCCAAATGCAGCCTGGCTCAGTGGCTGCCCACGTCTCCAACAAGAGTCCAGTCCACTGAAGAGAAAAAGAAGGTCCTTTCCTGCAAGGAAGCCCTAGGTTAGACCACCTAGAACAGGAGAGGAGAGAAGCCAACGAGTGTGGGCCGGGGCACAAGGGTACTAGGTAACGTCTCTGACATTCATATCCAGCCTGTGGTTTTAGTGTGCCGCACGGCTGACCTCGCAATCTGCGCGAGACGGCAGCAAGCCCCGGTACGACAAAGCTGAGTGAGCTCAAAGAAGAGATCAGGGGCACGAACTGTCCCGGCTCCCACTCGGGCTCCGGACTTAGGAGCGACAGGAGAGGGAAGCGGAGTCTCTGCAGGAGCTGACCAGCCCATCCAGCAAACCTCGGCAGGGACCGCACGCAGCCCGTATAGACAGACCCCAGGGAGAGCACGGCGTCTGCCCTCAGCCAAGATGGCAGCCAGGGCACCCGCGCGCCAGTGCGCACGCGTGGCCCTTCGCGCCAGCCCCCTCCGGGCCTCCGGGCCGCCGCCCCTCCCGCTCGCCAGCCGCAGCGCTCCGCGCGTCCCCAGCCTCACCCTGGCTCCAGGCCCCCTCCTGCCCGGGCTCCCGAGCCCGGAAGTGGATGTGGCCGCCCGGCGGAGAGGCCGAGGGGGAGGGAGAAGTGCTTCCGGGGAAACGGGCCCCGGGCTGCTGTTTGTAAACTTGCCTCGGTCCCGGCGCGGGCAGCGGCGGCCGCGGGCTTGGCGCCGGGCTCTCGGGGCCCCGAGGAGGCGCCGCGCGGCGGAGGAGGCGGCGGGAGGCCGCGCCGGGCAGGTAGGCGCGCGCCGCGGGCAGGCAGTGGCGGCCGGGCGGCAGCTCGCAGGCCGTGGGGCGCCGCGCGCGGAGGGGGAGGGGAGCGGGGCGGAGGAGGGGCGCGCGGCCGTGGAGGGGGCCGCGAAGGGAGGGCCGCCGCCGCCGCCCCGCCCCCCGCCGCGGACAGGGGCCTCGGGGGGGGGGAGGGCGCGCGGGCGCGAGCACGCCGGGCGGGCGGGCGCGCGCGGCTCGGCGCTCCCGGGCTGCGCTGCGGGCCCGCGCGCTGCGGCTGCCCGCGGCCGCCGTGCCCGCCCGCCACCTCCACGGCGGGTTGACGTACCTTCGGGTGCGCTGGGAGGAGCGCTCGCCGGCGGCCCCCGAGCTTCCCTCCTGCACGGCTCTGCCCGCGTCTGCCGAGTGCCAGCTTTGCAGGCCGGCCCACTCCGCACAAAAGCCCCAGAGGGCCTCCGCCCCCTTCTTCCGTTCCCGAGACTGCAAATCCGAGCACTCGCCGCCTTGGCAGGTCCTATCTACGGGAGGCCCAACTTACTTTTGCTCCCCTTGGCTGCTCCTTCCGGCCCAAGAGGCCAGTTTCTTCTACTGACCTAAAAAGAAAGCTCTTGACTCACGTCCTCCTTTGGAGCTTCAGAGCGCCCGGCAGAATAATTTGTTGAGGGTGCTTCGCTTGGTGTATGGCCTGAGGATGTCGGGCCTGAGGGCTTCGTCTCTCCTTCTGGTTTCAGGTTTCTGGAACAGACCTAGAGCTTCACCAAGTGACTTCAGCTGGGAAAGCACGGCTGCTAGACTCTCGTTTCTTCAGACAATAGCAGAAGTCAGAGAGCGCCTGCGGATTGTTGGGACACCTGTTTTCCCTTTGGAGGACACTAAATTCTTTGAGAAGACAAAGGCAGTTCAATATGGCAACTGAACTGAAAGAACAGGAAGGAGCCATTACTGTGATTTGGTAACACTTCTTCAAACAACGGTGTTTTAAGGAAAGCTGGGAAAAGAACTTCTGAACTTTTGGGTTAAGTGAAAAAACAGCATGGCTCAGGTAAAAAGCTCTAGCGTCCTCCTTCAAGATCGTTCACTGGGAAGCCTGTTTGCAATGTCACTCTTGAATTCTGCCTTAGCCAACAATATTGACCATCCCCAGTGAGCCGAGCTGGGTATTAAGCGCCAGGGGGAGATCTAGAGGAAGGAAAGGAGACAGGCCACAGCCCCTGCCTTCAGGGAGCTTCCAGTCAAATGAAGGAGGTAGGCTACACCACATCACAGGCACTGACGGCCAGTGGCAAAGCACCTGGTACTCAGTGTACTTTCGGTATGTGAAGGACTCGGGCAGCAGGGAGTGAATAGTGTGGTGAATGCTTCATTTGTTTTTCTTTTTCAACAGGAATTTTATTGAGCTCCTGTTACATGCAAGGCATTGTGCTTGGAATACAAAGATGAATAAGGTTGTCCTTGTCCCCAGTAAGCTTCCAGGCTACTTGGGGGAGGGGAAGGGATGGAAAGACAGTCTATTATTATTTTTATATCCACAGTGCCTTGCACTCTTGCTGGTGCTGGAGACTGGATCTGTTGGTTAAAGGAGTTGGAAATGCTAGAAGGGTGTTCCTACAAAGCGGTGCTTCTGCCTGCACGGAAAAAAGCATGAAGCTTGAAGGTTGCATAGGATATTGCTACATAGAGAAAGCGAAAGGCATGGAGAAATGTGATGAGGTTCAGGGTACCATGGTCTTAGGTAGCAAAGGATTAAATGGGGATCATTAGAGAACAGGGTAGGTAACGGTGGATGAGGACTTCTAGAGAAGTCAGTTTTTTGTGCCTTCCTAAGGGATCAAGTGTTATCTCTTGGGAGCGAGACCCCTAAAGAACGTTAAGCGTCAGAGTACCATCCTTCAGAAGATACTTGTCATTGTGAAGGTGGCAGGTTGGTTGGAAGAACAGGATGAGCAGCGGGATGTACTTCTCTGAGCACTCTCTGAGGAAACCTCTGCCGGTATCACCAGGATGGCAGCCCAGTAGTGGGATTGGCTTTCTTCCAAGGGCTGCAGCACGCTCTGGATTTCTTCTTCCTTTGTCTGTCTGCAACTTACTCCACAGCTTGTGTTTACTGTTGTGGAAAGGTTACTGCTGCTGAGTGTTGCCTCTGCTTGGCCTGCAAAGCCTTGTACAATTCTACATCATTCTCCTTGGCCCTGGGAAAGTAGGCACGCTAACTGGCACTTCAAGTGTGAGGGAAGCAAGGCTTCAGAGATAGAGAGACTTGCCCAGAATTGTACAGCCCAAAAAACACAGCTAAGATTTTTAACTTTGGTCTTTTCACTTCAAAATTCATGGGAGTGAGATAAGGGATCTCAAGACAGATCATCCAAAAGAAAGTGTTTTTATTAACCTGGGAGTTTGTTGACCAACTCTTCCTTTAAAAGGCATTCTTTAGAAAGTGAAAAAGAAAAGTCTATATTCTGGAGTGCTCATTCAGTGAAGTCAGTTCAAGGACTGGCAGTAAAGGGGTCATTTCTTAAGGCCCCCACTTCAATCAGCTTTTTTGTTTGTGTGCTTTGAGACAGGGT
This sequence comes from Pachyuromys duprasi, assembly GCA_028658305.1. Classification (NCBI taxonomy): domain Eukaryota; kingdom Metazoa; phylum Chordata; class Mammalia; order Rodentia; family Muridae; genus Pachyuromys; species Pachyuromys duprasi. The sequence goes on along the minus strand of CM053752.1, from coordinate 1,317,094 downwards.
TTCTCTGTGTATCTTTGGTGGTCCTGGAACTCTGTAGGTCAGGCTGGCCTCGAACTTAATTAACTTTTTAAATTTTATTTAGAGCACTCATACAAATGGCCTAAAAGTGGGGAGTCAAGTGTGGTGGTGCATACTTTTAATCTCAGCACTCAGGAGGCAGAAGTGGATGGATCTGTGAGTTCAAGGCCGGCCCAGTCTACGTAGCAGGTTCAAGGACAGCCAGGGTTACACAGAGAAACCCTCCCTTGAAAACCCATAGAGAGAGAGAGAATGGCCTAAGTGGTCAAAAGAAACTGTATATTCAGCTCTAGAATCCGGTGCTTTTCTTTGCTGTAGCTGACGGCACTCAGGGAATTTAAAAATCTAAAGTGGGAAATAGCCTGATAGAAAATGCAGTTGGCCTGAAAAATGCAGTTGGCACCAACAAAGTCTACCCATCTGAAGTAGACTTCGTATCCTAGCACTGTTGAGGGCTACACTGCACTTCCTGCTTTTCCAGAGGACCCAAATTCAGGTCCCATCACCCACATCAGTCAGCTCTCAACTTACTTCAGCTTCAGGGATTCTGACGCCCTCTTCTGGTCTCCTTGGGCACCTGTCCACATGTGGCATGCATGCACATACACAAGTAGATAAAGGTAATAAAAAGAAAAGAACTCAGATGGAAGACACTGCCCTAGGAATCTCCCACTTCAGAGGCTCAGACAGACCTGATAGCTACAGCTGAAGCTCAGAAAGGCCTTAGGTGATGTGTAGTCCGCACACTAGGGAGTGCAGTACACAGGTGACTGTTGGGTTGTTGACTTGATCTGTGTTTCGCTGCTGAGGGATGCAGAGGGGGAGTAGTTCCTGCTGAGACAGGTAGAAAGGACCTGACGGAAGCCAGGCTTGACAGGAGGCAGGCATTTCCTGCAGAGAAGTGATTGTTGGCTGGGTGTAGATGTGGAAGTGCTGAGGATGGCTGCCGCCTGTTCCTGCTAGGTGACCTGACACCTCATCTCCTTTCAACTTAGGCTAGTCTTCTGGCTTGTGAAGGCCTAGCAGGTGTGAGTTTGGTTCCCACTGCAGCCAGCAAGAAGATGATGCTGAGCCAGATTGCCAACAAGCAGGCCGAGAATGGCGAGCGGGCAGGTAGCCCCGATGTGCTGAGGTGCTCCAGTCAGGTACAGCACTTGAGTCCACTGGGCCTGGGGGTCGGGGGACTCTGCCGGGAGGCACCAAGCTCTGTTTCTCCTTGTTGTGTGCTGGTGCTTCTGCTTAGGGAAGTGGGGAGCCAAGCCGGACCCAGCTGGGGAAGAGTGAGTGTGGGTATTTAGAGAGCTGAGGAAGGTTCTTGTGGTCCTGCAGACTCAGGTCAGGAAAGGTAGAGGAAGCAGCTGTGTGGAGAGGTGGCAGGTGCTTTACTCTCCAGTAGAAACTGTCCACAGACAGCTTTTTTGTGTGTGTGTTGTCTCCGAGATGGACTGTAAGTTTGGGTTTGATTTGTCTCCAAAGGGCCACCGAAAAGACAGTGATAAACCCCGCAACCGCAAAGATGATGACAGCTTGGCCGAGGCCTCTCATTCAAAAAAGACTGTTAAAAAGGCAGGTAACGGGCTGAGTCCCAACTCTGTAGTTGGTAACAGGAGTCAGCTCCTTTTATCACTGCAGCCCACGTCTTTCCCTGGTGAGTTTGTGCCCTGAGGTCACCCAGGACCACTGTGACACTTGTCGTCCACTCTTGGTGCAAGTGGGCAGTGTGGCTCACTCTCCTTTAGCCGGGGCAGGCGAGCCAGCTCACTCTGTTGGCTGTGCCCACCACTGGCTCATGTACTCCTCCTCCCTTCGAGGCTCTTAGCTCACAGCTGTGACAGGAGGCAGCACCTCTTGGTGTCAGAGGGTCCTGGTTCAGCAGCTGGAAGTGGACCCCGAGTAGCGTAGTCTGGACAGAGGGCAGTAAGATGCCCACATGACACACCTGGTTGTTGCCCTAGGTAGTGGTGGTGGAACAGAATGGCTCTTTTCAAGTAAAGATTCCTAAGAACTTTATTTGTGAACATTGCTTCGGAGCCTTTCGGAGCAGCTACCACCTCAAGAGGCACGTCCTTATTCACACTGGTGAGTCTGTGTGTTGAAGCTCTGGTGCCAGTGGGAGAGGGTGTGGGGCTTGTGTTCCTGTGGCCTTGTTTTCCGGGGGAGTTAGAATGGGGGCGGAGGGGTTGCATGGCCGATGGTGGGCGCTGTGACAGTTTTGTACGTGCTTAGATCACTAAGGCGTGCAGAGGACGGCTGGAATGTGTAGTCCCTGCCGTAAGTGTCTCTGGGTACTCACTTCTCTTTGCCCCCGGACCAGGTGAGAAACCGTTTGAGTGTGACGTCTGTGATATGCGTTTCATCCAGAAGTACCATCTTGAACGCCACAAGCGTGTGCACAGTGGTGAAAAGCCTTACCAATGTGAACGGTGTCATCAGGTAAGGCCTGCCTGTTGCCCACCCTGGAACAGTGGCACACGTACATTTTTTCTTCTCTAGGAAGAAGGGCCAGCCCCTTCCTGCCTTGGAGAGCCCTCCAGAGTAGAGTGCACACCCCAGAGAGAAACATCCCTGGCCACAGGGAGTGCTTGTTAGGAAATCATAATAATTCATTTGGTGACCTGGGCTTTTTTCTTTTTTGGTTTGTTTGTCATTGTCATCCCCGAAAGCCCCCGAAAACAGTGTCACTATGTGGCTCCAGCTGTCCGGAACTCACTGTGTAGACTAAGCTGGCCTCAAACTCAGAAAGATCCGCCTTATTTCGTTTCTTGATTACTTGTTCTGTGGGAGTTTGAAGAGTGCTGGGCATGATTTTTGTGTGTAAGACAGTGTTTCTCTCTGTAGCCCTGGCTGTCCTGGACTTACTTTGTCGACCAGGCTGACCTTGAACTCACAGAGATCCGCCTGCCTTGGCCTCCTGAGTGCTGGGGTTACAGGCGTGTGCCGCCGCTCGGGTGCTGGACATGTTTTAATCTCCGTAGGGTAGCTGTGCTGTTCTTATTTCCCATAATGGGGAAAGTGAAGTTGAGGGAAGCTAACTGTCCCCGTGACGTGGCAGATACAAGCAGTGCTGGTTTTACTCTCCTTCAGAGTGCCTGCGCTTGGGAGGATGAATGGAATCTTTGCCCTGGGCCCAGTGTCTGGTCTGATGAGAATGTAAGTGCGAGGACCAAGGGAGACAAGAGCGAGGGAGGGCTGAAGATAACTAACCTCCCTGGGTGCTCTGCTCGGTCTCTGTATCCACTTTACACTAGACCCTCAGAGTGCTGGAATGACAGGGTGTGACGGCGCCATAACCCAGCCTGTCACAAAGCCAGAGCAAGAGAAGGAAAACCCACAAAGGAGCCAGATTTAGTAGCACATGCTATAATCCTACCACTCAGGAGGCAGAGTGGGAGGATCACAAGTTCTCAGCCAACCTTGTTTAAACCGTAAGGCCTGCCTCACAGAAACATAGGCAAGGAAGGTCGTGTCTGTCTGGTTTCCCACTGTGTCCTCAGGCCCAAAAAGTATACATGCCTAAGATAGTATGCGACGGGAATTTTGTGGTGTGGGTCTCAGGGATGTGTGCTGGCCAGCATTGCCCCCTCCTGGGATTGGTCTCCCCTCTGGCAGCCAGCAGCAAAGGCTTGAGGAGTGCACCGGCTGCGCTCTGTTGGACACTTTCAACCTGTTTCTGCAGGTGAGCACACAGGTTCAGGGCTGTTAGATCATTTGCCATTGTCACTGTCACGACTAAGTGATAGAACCGGCTTTAGAAGTCCAGCCTCTGGCTCCAGCACTGGCTTCTTGCTGTTGTAACCTGTGTTATTGTGTGTATTTTGTGCAGCACAGGGTTAGAGGTCAGAGGAGGACTTCCAGGCTGCTCTCTCCTTCTAGAGTGTGGGTTCTGGGGAGGCAAAGCCAGGTCGTCAGTCGTGGCAGCTTTGCCTTGACCTGGGAGCCATCCCAGCATCCTCCCTGGCTCCCTTTTTGAGATAGGGTCTTAGGTAGGTCACATTGGCTTCCAGCTTGCTCTGTAGCCAAGGGTGACCTTGAATGTCTGATCTTCCTGCCGTCCGCTCCCAGGTGCTCAGTTTAGAGGGTGTTGGTCATATCCAGGGTTTCATCTCTACTAGGCAAGCAGTCTGCCAACCCCAGCCCCTAGAACCAGCTGTTGTTTGATATTTGAGACAGGGTCTCCCTGCATGTCTCTGGCTGTCCCACAACTCTCTATGTGGACCAGTCTATCTTCAAACTCACAGAGATGTTCCTGGGTCTGCTTCCTGGATTCTGGGACTAAAGGCACACCCACCGCGTCCAGCACCACAAGCCTAGTTCCTAGTCACTATGTGCTGTTGCTGTGTCCATGCTGAGAGAACAAGGGCACAGCATAAGCCTTCTCTTCAGGAGGGAGCCTGCCAACAGGCACCTGGATTTCTCTTAGTAACTTAATCTTCTCTCTCTTCACAGTGTTTTTCTCGGACAGACCGATTACTCAGACACAAACGGATGTGCCAAGGATGTCAGTCCAAGACCTCTGATGGGCAGTTTTCTCTATAGGCACACAGGGCCCCAAGAGGTGGGGTGAGAAGAATCCCTGAAGAGCACCCCCCTCTGCTCTAATGGGTCCTGCCACCGCTCCCTCTGACCCTGTCCCCCTTGCTGGAGGAGCGGCCCAGAGAGCAGAGGAGCGCATCGAGGACAGTGGCTCCAGAGCCTCAGCCCTGTAAACAGTCTTGCGACTATGCGGATCTCGGGGAGTTCCTGCAGCATTCCTGGGCAGGGGAGCTGGTCCCTGGACCCTTAGCCGAGGCCATCGGTGGGGACTCAAAGGTGCAGGACCAAGACTGAAATGTTCCCACAACCTTGGACTGGAACTGGCAGCTGAAGTGGAAAGGACCGGGAAGGGGGATTTATTTGTTCTGCTCTTGTTTTTGTTTATCCAAAAGCAATTTCAGCACGGGAGCTGGGGATACAGGTATCTGGAGGCGTCGAGTCCTTAAGCGAGGCAAGGATTGTGGCTGGCCCAGCCATTGTTTTTTTACCTAGGCCCTTGTTCCAAATCCTTGCACCTTCCCTCCTGTGTGAAAGCAAATAGGACTGGGGCTGGCAGCTGAGCTTACTTGGACTTCTTATACACTGTGAGGACAAGAGAGAGACTGGGAGGGACAGGCATGTGCTAGACAAGAGTGGCCATACCTTTTACCTCCTCACGAAGAACAGTGTTGTCCTTGGGTGTTCCCACGGTTTGTGCAACACTAGTGTTTGGTGGGGTCCGCTTGAGTGCCTTTTGGAGGAAACTTGGGCGGGGTAGCCCACGCAACCCTTTTCTCTGGGCAGTTCTTAGTTATGAGTTGTGGCTACCTCACTGTCCTTGACTCCAAAAACCAAGCAGCTGTTGAGCAGGGAGTTGTGGGTATCAGGGTGGACTGTCCCCTGTGACAGCCAAGGATAGTCTAGAGTTTCTAGCAACTGTGCGAGGAGCAGCAAATGTGACTTGTGTGAGAGAGGCCCTCTCCCTGCTGCAGCCTGTGACTGCTCAAGTAGAGGAGGTGGCAGTCTGTGGTCTTCAGCCCCAGAGAACTTCACCTTGGCTCCCTCCTTGGCAGGCGTCCAAGTGGAGGAGGAGGGCTGCCGAGGAAGGCCTGCAGGAAGACACCGTGTCTGTTTAATTCTTGACCTGCCTCTACTCCAATCCCCCATCTTGTCTACCCCTGAAAAAGTGATCAGATTTGTGTCTGTGTCTGATTTGTGGGTGCTTGTGTTTGTTTGCTTAAAAGGGATGAAAATTATCCAAATTTATTTGTCTATCAACTTAGAGGACAGAAAGCATAGAGCAGCCTTCCCCCTCGGACCAGAAGGGTGTGTGCCTCCCCAAGGCTGCTGAGAACAAGGGAACAGAGGGGCTTCGTTCCAGGATTTGGGGGTCTTTTGTTGTTAGGTTGATTCAACAGTGTGCTGGTTAGAGTGTTGTATATGTCCCCTAAAGAAAGGATCCTTAAGGGAGGTTTGGGGTTTCAGTGAACACTACCCAGCCCTGGGGCCTACTTGAGGTCTCATCAATCATGGGCTGTCCTGAGCATACAGCTGCAGCTGTGGGTAGGAATCTGAGGGCGGCTTCCAGGAAGACGTTGTTGCCCAGCAGATGAGGACTGTGGTCCCTTCCGGTGTGTTGGGCAATGGTATGCCACAACTCCAGGGCAAATGTACTTCAGGGAAAAAGAGATTTCCCAGCCCTCGGCTTTCCTCTGAGCCAAGGTGAGGGGTGGAGGAGTGCTCACTGCCACATCTCCTAGCTTCATGCTGCCCCTACTCAACACTCTTTAGAACTGCACCTCAGTCCTTTGCTCCACCCCGTGGCCTCTGGGCCTCTGCGTGTGTAACAGGTTCTGCTGGGCTGTGGTTCTACCATTCAACTCCGGGAAAGCGGGTAGATGGAAAAAGGTAGCCTCCCAGAATGCTTTGGAACAATTGAAGGGGCACCCGTGCCTCTACATGAGTGTATGTACTGGGTCAGAGCAGGCCTGCAGACCTTGGCTTTCTGCCTGGGTAGAAGCTGGGAGGGAGGGAACTTCTGGGTATGTGTACACATGGCCCAACCAGAACCGCACTGCCAAGGTCTGGGTGTGAGAAGGGCAGAAGTTGGCAGGGGTTGAAGACAGGCGCTGGAGTGGAGCATAATAGAACATGGAGGGCCCAGGAGCCCAGGGAAACAGGCAAAGGCTCCTGGGCCTAATGCCTCACCCTCCTGGGGTGGGGTGCTAGCACTGGACAGGTGTCTCAGGTGTGGGAAAGGGGAACTGAAGGGAGAGCAGGGGAATGTGGGCTTGGGCGGGGAGCACCATGCCAGGCGGGGTGGGGGGTGGGCTCCAGCCCAGGCCTGCCCGCCTTGCTGCTGCCTGTCTTCCAGCCAGCAGGCTCTTGTATCACTTAAGCTACTGATTGTGCTCCTTGGCTTAGTCTGGGTCAGGGTGAGTGGGGTTCCCGCAGCCCAGCCCCCTCCCCAGGCCCCTTCTGCCCCTGCCGCAGCCCTGGGCTTTTCAGTTCCCCTCCTACCATGCTCCACTTTTTTTTTTAATATACTTATTTTGCTATGGGGGAGGGGACTATCAAATGAACAAGATCACTTTTAATGTAGTTTTTATAAGATGTTATAAACTTGTATCTTTTTACCATTAAAGTGCAGTGTATGTTCCTTCGTGATATATTTAGGATATTTAAATAAAAAGGATGGCGCTTTTCTACATTCCATCTCTCTTTGAGAAGGCCTGATTTGTTGGGGAAGCTTTTTCACCAAAGGCTAGGGTGGTTTGAATAGGTGGCTTTTCTTCCCTCAGTACAACTTGCAACAGAGCGAGCTGCCCTGTTAAAACATCTTTTCTCCATAGGGAAACAAAAAGTAGAGGTCAAAGCGGATCATTTCTGCTGGGAGCAAGACTGTCAGCAGCCTGCTGGGGTCAGGGCTATAGGCAGGGTCCCTTAGAAGGTGGGACCTCCGCATATGCCACAGCCCAGGTGTCCTCAGCCACAGAGCGGAAACAAACCTGCCCTGGGTGACCTGAGACCTAGGCTGTGCCGTCTGCTTTTTCTGTCTTGGGGTGAAGCCAAGTGGAGGCCGTAATCTAAGTCAAGACTTTATTGTGGGAGACCTTCGTGAGGTGGGGATGGTCAAAGCAGTGACTATCAGCCCTCTGAAGGTGACTGGAAACACTGCCAACCACTCAGCAGTGGGGCCTGGCAGATCCTGTCTGCTGTCCCTGTTGTCCTATGCGAGGCTGCTTCCTGGTCAGAGAGAGGGACCAGGGCCGTCTGTCCCTTGGAAGCGGGGGTTGACAGTGGTTGTGACAGCGCTTTTGTAGAGAGGATTGCTGTCCTGTGGGAGAGCATTGCGCACCGTAAGGAAACGCCAGGCTCTCCCCATCACTGTCCTGTGGGGCCAGCCCTAGAAGGCCTGGCTGTGCTGGGGGAGGGGCTTTGTGGCAAAGCTTTAGAGCTGGTTATGGATTAGAGAAGCAGAAAGAGGAAGAGGATCCACCAGGGAAGGCCAGTGAGGAAAGCCAGCCGAGGAACAGGAGCCGGCCTCACCTCCATCCAGGTGAGCTGCTGCCTCTCCTTCTCAAAGCGGCTGTACTCTCGACGGTCGTAGATCTCCACGGACAACCGATAAGCCAAGACGAGCCCTAGTCCCACGGCCACAATGCCGCCTATGCAGCCCAGGATGATGGCACGGGTATGACCTGCTCCCTCTGGGGATCAAGGTGTAGGAGCTGGCCCAACAGAGCCCAGGGGCTGGCGGGAGGCTGTCCCCCCTCCCAGGGCCTCAGTCTCCCCCATCTGCCTCAGAGCCGCTGCCCTTGCCTTGTTCATATCCCAGTGCTGAGGTCCTACCCACGCAGGTCCAGAGCTCCACTCAGCATTCCGAGGCATCTGCCCACTTACTCTCTTGGGGTCTCACTCTCAGTACGACCCCTCCAGCCACATTCTCCACCAGGAAGAAGAACAGTTGGTTGTCCAGCCTCCTCTCTTTGCACCAGCCATCATCCAAATTAGGGACCAAGGCCAAGGTCACATTCACATCTGCACAGGCTAGGCTGCAGTTGGCTGCCAGAGGACCAGTGCCAAATGCCCCACACTCTGCGCAATCCCTGCACAGTGAATGCCGAAGAACTCACATGTGGGCAGCTGTTACCCACCCGCCCTTCCCCATGTGGCTCCCAGGAGAACAGGGCAAGCAGGGCAGGCCTCACCTGTACTGCTCACACGGTGATGTGCAGCCCAAGCACTGGCCACACAGGGCCCCGTAGTACCCAGCCAGGCACTGACAGCGGTTGCATCTGCAGTGTCCATGCCCACTGCAGAGCCCTCCTTTGGGACTGGCACAGTTGTCCACATTCTCACTGCACTCACATGCTCTGCCCGTGCGGTTGGCATGACAGTGACACACGCCACATTGACAGTGGCCAAAGCCTGCAGAAGGGGCATGCGGAGGGTAACCGCCATTCTCACACACAGCTGGCACAGCCCGCCACTGCAGCCTGTCTCAGGATGCCAGGCCTGTCTCCGGCTCATATGCTACAGTCCTTGAAGCTTGCTCCCAGAGTCTAGGTGCCCTCAGCCCCCCTCCCTTCTCCTGACGGCTGCAGCTACCTCCGCAGAGGACGCCCTCGTGCCGCTCGCAGCCTCCATCATCACACTCGCACAGACGCCCAGAGCTCTGTGCACTGCAGCTGCAGCGTCCACACTGGCATCGTCCCTTCCCGCTACACAGGGGCCCTGTCCCGTTAGGGGCCCGGCAGCCAGATTCCAAATCTGGGGAGGACAGTTCAGCTTCTGAGCACTCACACAACTGACCAAGGCGGCCAGGGGCACAGCTGGGAGGGGAAAGCAGAGAGAAAGAGAGGGAGATGTCAGAGTCTGACCATCAAGACCTGTCAAGGTCTTCCGAGCCAGCTGCTTTCAACCTGTGGGCTGCAAGCCCTTTGAGAGTCGGATGGCCCTTGCACAGGGGTTCCCCAAGACCATGGGAAAACAGGTGTTTACATTATGATTCATAACAGTAGCAAAATTACAGTTAGGAAGTAGCAGCACAAACAGTCTTATGGTTGGGGCCACCACAACGTGAGCTGTATTGAGGGGGTCTCCGCATCAGGAAGGTTGAAAACCACTGCACTAAGCCTGTGTTCTCAAGGAAGATGGAGACAGAGGCTGGGACAACACAAGCCTCCAGCAGAGTGCCAAGAGTGGGTGGGGGGAGGAGAGAAGGGAGTCCAGTCAAGGTGAATGCCTCAAGGCTGATGCTCAGCAGAGTCCTGAGGGGTCAGGGGAGTCCAGGAGGGTTCAGGAGGGGGAATAGGGTGGAGGTCGCATGCTAGAGCAAGAACACGGCCAACAGCCCTCACCTGCATGTGCCACACTGAAGGTCCCCCTGGCCACCACTGCAGTACGGAGCCTGGGGCTGGGCGTCACTGCAGTTACAGTCACATAGTGTGCTCAGCTCCACGACCAACTCCTCTGAGAAGCCCAGGGCCCAGAGCCGCAGGAGATGGGGCTCTGGGAGGCAGCGGGTGGCTTGAAGAGTGACCCAGAAATCCACCTGAAGGAGGACCAGCAAAGCTTCACACCGCCGCCCCCCCCCCCCGTGCCATGTGTGCACGCACACCTGAGCCCACTGACCATGCGGAATAAGTGAAAGCCCACCCTCTGCCGTGGCTGCCCCCACATGTGCCTCTCCTCCCACTTCCACACCCACGTTCATGTGTCTGTCCCGGCTGGCTTACCGTCTGGTTGACTCGGACGTGATGGCACTGCCCCCGGTCCCCAGCCTCACCCTGGCTCTTCTCAGAATCCCCGCAGTGAGATTCCAAAGAGATCTTGACTCCGGGAGGGAGCGGAGAATGCTCAAGGGTCACGGTGGAGGACAGGCTCTGCGGAAAAGGAGGGAGGAGGTAGCAATGTGGAGGCAGGCCCCAGGGCACCCGCTTTCTACGTCCATATCACCCCAGCCTAGCTCCGTTCGCTGGGACTCCTTCCATCCTGCCCAGTTGGAAGCCATTTCTGAAAGACCATCTCGGCGCACCTTGGGCTGCAGGCCACACCTACCCCGTGGCAGCCTGTGCAGCTCGCCTATCTGCGCCCGAACCAGGACGCATGGCCTGTGTATAAGACCTAGGCAACTCGCTTCACTACGTTTATTCTGGGGAGGCCAACGCTGTCTCAAGATTCTCCACCATGGTGAAGAGAAGCGTGTTTGGTGGGGACAGTGAACAGAATCGGGTGTGCTAGGCAAGCAGCCCCAGGTCACACAGCTCCAATCCCGAGGAAGGCTGAGGACGAGTTGTTTGTTGAAGCAGGCTCTCCTGTAGCCCAAGCTGGCCCTGAGAACTCCCCATTCTTCTGCCTCTGCCTCCCAGCTGTGGAATTACAGGCATGACACACCACATCCAGATAATGGTCCTTGCTATTAATTGCACTTCAGTCAGGCATAGTGTTACACACCTTTAATCCCAGCATAGGGGAAGCCAAGGCAAGGGGATCTCTGTGAGTTCAAGGCCAGCCTGGTCTACAAAGTGAGTCCAGGACAGCCTCTCTTAGGAGGAAAAAAAAAAAAATCATGTGACGTTGAGAGGAAAAGTGATGAGGGTCTAAGAGGAGACTAGATCGGAGAGATAGGTGGCACATTTGACCCAAACTCATTGTGTTTGCATAAATATTCAATGTTTTTAAATTGTAATATTTATGTGTATGGGCGTTCTGTCTGCATGTATGTCTTTATAATATTTTTATTTTATGTGCATTAGTGTTTTATCTGTATATATGACTGTGTGAAGGTGTCAGATCCCCTGGAACTGGAGTTACAGACAGTTATGAGCCGACATGTGATTGCTGGGAATTGAACTCAGGTCCCCTGGAAGAGCAGCCAGTGCTCTTAACCCTGAGCCATCTCTCCAGCCCCTAAATATTTTTTAGACTAATAAAAAGAAGTGAGGGCTGTGGCTCCGTAAGGACTATCACACAGCGCTGCGGTGCTTGCCTAGCACAGGGCTTAGGTTTGGTCTTCAATATGGCAAAGTATTAACGAGAATTATATTTATGAGTGTGAGTGTATGAAGAGCTAAGGGCTAACTAAAGTGAAAGTAGAAACCATGAAATGGCAGAACCCAAAGTGGGCATGCCCTGTAGTTGTACCCTGCCACCCGAGGGACCTTGCCTCACCCCTGCGTGCCCTCACCCCCATCCCCTCACCCCTGCCCGCCCTCACCCCTGACCACCCTCACCTGTCCCCTCACCCCTGCCCCCTCACCCCTGTCCCCTCACCCCTGTCCACCCTCACCCCTGACCACCCTCACCCCTGACCACCCTCACCCCTGACCACCCTCACCCCTGACCACCCTCACCCGCATCCCCTCACCCCTGTCCCCTCACCCCTGTCCACCCTCACCCCCTGACCACCCTCACCCCTGTCCCCTCACATCGTAAGCATCCATGATGAGCTGTACCACATTGCTGGAGTCCTCACTCAGCTCCCCAACAGCAGACTTGGGGATCAGCTGGCTCAGCTCCTGTGTGAGGGAGGGAGTACATAAAGAGAATGGCTCCCGGGGCTGGAAGAATGATAGTTTAGGGGAATGGGGGAGTTAAGGCACGGCAGCTGGAGAACACTTACCTGGTACACAGGCAGGGTAGCACTGGTAACAGCAAAAATAGGCTGGATGTTGGCAGCCATGAGGGCTTGGGCCACTTGACCCACAGAGGGGTAGTCCTAAGGCAGGAGAAGAATGCCTGGCTACACCCTCAGCCCAAGAGAATGCAGGCCCCAGAGGCCCGCCCAAGCAGGAGGTAGGAAGGACTGGCCCAGGTTTCCTGTCACAGGCCACCTGACCTGAGGTGAGGAGTGTGGAGGAGTCCGGTGGGGGCGGGGCAAGGGAGGACTCACAAAGTCTGCGCTGTTAGTGTACACGCCATTGCTGTCCAGATGACACTGCCCATCGCTGGGCATGAAGATGCCACCCAGTTTCCCATCCCCGGCTGTGTGGAATGTGTCATCGGAAGTAAACACCAGGAGTCGAGACACATTTCTCCAGCCAATCTGCTCCTGAGTGGAAAGGGGCCGGTCTGCATGACCAGGCGAGGCCCTGGGGCCATCCCAGCCACACAGAACCTGGCAGGATCATTCTAGGTGCGTGTGTCCACCCCGGCTCTAATTCTCTGCTCCAAGTTCTCAGAAAGCCCCCAAACAAGTCTGTTGTTAGCAGAAGCCCTCTGGTGAACTATCGAAAGTGCCTCTTCTCACTCCCGCATGCCAGGTAACTGCTAGGACGAGCACGCAGACCACAGCAGCTGAGAAGGCTGCACCGCACGCCCGTCGCACAGTCCTGGCCCCAGGCAGCTCCTGGGGCTCGATCCTGACTGTCTCCTCACCTGGCAGAGGGCAGCCTGCAAAATGGCATCAAAGCCGCCTTCAGGTGGGTCCAGATTGCCAGAGACATTCTGGCGCCCCACCTCTCTCTCAAAGGCTTGGGCATCCGCAGTAAGGGACAGCACGTGGCGAAAGCTGAAGGGCGACTGGCAGTGCTCCAGCCGGCTGGGGCATGGGTGCTGGAGCTTGGAGGGCACTGTGCTCACAAAGGGCAGCACCCTTTTGTCCACGAAGAAGCCAAAACCTGAAGGCAGGAGCAACGAGGGTGTGCCAAAGGTCACAAGACATCAGCGGGGACCTGGCACCCTGTACCGTCGAAACTGGCACCGCCAGCTCATGAGGGTGGGAGTGGAGGAGATCGAGAGCCTTCAGGGGCAGGCCAGCCTTCGTGGAGGCTAAGGAGGCCAGGGTCCAGGGTGTGGAAGCAGCAGGGTGCTTTGGGGAGGGGGTGCTTGTTTATTTTGAGACAGGGTTTCTCTGTGTAGCCCTGGCTGGCCTCCAACTCACAGATCTGCTTGCCTCTGCCTCCCGAGTGCGGGATTCGAGGTGTGCAGCACCACTGGACAAGGGAGGGTTTTCGAGCCAAGGAAGGAAGTCACTACAGAAAGTGAGCAGGGACAGATGGGTTGCCCACGGGCACTGGTGGGGGTGGCACATGAGGGCGGTGCTCAGGTCGGGAGCTGAGTCTGAGCCCAGCCTGAGGTGCTGGGCCTCAGGGGTCCCGCTACAGCCAATCCCCCTGCAGCTTCGACGGAGATGAGTGTGGCTCGGAAGAGCTGTCAAGATCCACTGGCCTGCTCGAGTCTGTTAAATACTGGGCGAGCCTAAGACGGCGGTGGAAGCGAAAGCGGTGACAAGGGCTGGCAGCGTCTGGGTAGCTAGCTCACGCTCACCTATGCGCACAGAATGAGTGACCTCCTGCAGCCGGACCAGCAGGGCGTGCCCGAGCTGGCGCACGCGCTCCAAGTCATCCTTCATTGAGTAGCTCAGGTCCATGAGGTAGTACAGATCCACCGGGTAGCCCGCGGCTCGGAGGAAGCGGACCCGGAATTTCTGGGGTTCCCCTGATAAAGAAAGGCGGGGGAAGGCTCGATCCGGCAGCCCAGCGCCTTCCAGGCCCTGAGCGCGTGTCCAGCCCGGCCCTGGACTCACCCGGCCGCAGCGTGGCGCGGATCCGCTGCGGGGCCAGCTGCGTGGCGCCCTGGCCGCGCGCTCCGTGGCTCAGCGGCCGGTCCTGCAGCGCCTCCTGGCGGCCGCGCGGCTCCTCCAGCTCGTGCGCCGGGCACCCGCGAGCCAGCAGCTCCTCCCGCCGCGCGCAGCGCCTGGCCTCGGCCTCGCCCGAGGCCGTGAAGTTCTGCTCCCCGGGAGGACGCGCGTTGGCACCCCAGTCACCTCAGCCCGACACCGCCCCGCAGACCCCGCCACTCTGTCCTCTGCTAGTCCACCCACCCATCCCCTCTCCTTAGAGCCACAGACTTCCTGTGGAGATCGCAAAAGGCCCCGAGAGCCCAGCTTCCCTGCGTGGTCACATCAAAATACGAAGGAGTCAGTTACACTAGTTTCTGGGAAGGAGGAGGATAGGGACAGAAACACACACACACACACACACACACACACACACACAACTTGCACACACGCAACGCACATGCTCACGATGTCTCTGCTACCCTGCCCTGACTAGGAAACCACAGGGGAAGGAAATGGTTAGGTGGCTTCTCAGTGGGCACGGGTGCCAGCCCCTGGTCTACAGAATGGAAGAGGTAGACAGACTGGATGTTCCAGGGCCTAATCTCTCTAGCCAAGGCCTAAGACCTCTGCCTCTCACAATCTCCCAGCTTCCCTTTCACTAGTTTCTTGGGCCCTTTTGGCAGCTGTAACTATGGCTGTCTGTGAGGTGAGTGTGCAATGCCTCTTAGCAAGACCACGCAGTGGTCCATCCTCCCGTTAGAGACCGTGTCTCAGAAGCTCTTCTGCCACCTCTCACTCTTCCAGGCTTCCACAAAGAACAGCTTTTTTGACCAGCAAGGAATACACAGTTCCCAGCAACCTTTGCCCCTTAGGTGACCCAGGCCTTCTCATAGGTTCTGTTTGCACATGCGCGGAAACTTGCACACCCAGGAGAAACACATCGGAGTCCTATTTGCCCAGATTCAGCCACCCATGAGACTGAAGAATATACCCAGAAAATTCACAAATCCACCCACACAACACACATGCATGTCCGGGCTGTGCACACTACGAGGGGCTCAAGGGCAACAGAGCCATTTACCAGTTGCTTGCACCACGCACAGCTGGGATGTGCCAGGATGCACTTCTGGCAGGAAGGGGCTGGCTGGCAGGACCCCTGCATGGAGGGGTCAGGGTCCCCCCGTTCCACGGCCTCGCCTGAGGGTGTGATCCTGGGATCCAGCTGGCTCTCACCGCCCAGAACCAGCAGAAGAATGAGAACGGTTGACGGGTCCACCATGGCCTGTAATAGGACATAAAGGGACACCCAGGTCCTCAGAGAGGGCCCAGCTCTGGTCCTCTCAGCTTAGCCTGTGGTGGCCCCAACGCCATCCCTGTCCTCAGAGCTCTGCATCCCCTCTGCGTTCAGCAGCCTTTTCAAAATGGTGGGAAGTGACAGGTGGCGAGCAGGGGCAGGGGCCCAGAGACCTGTCTGCCTTCCTGCAGACTTCAGGTACCCAGGGTGGGCAGCGTGGCCTGAGGAGGGCCTGTGAATGGCTAAGAGTACAAGCTGCTCATGTGGAGAGATGGCTCAGCACTGGCTGCTCACCCAGGGACGGTCTCCATCCTGGGTTCCATTCCCAGCACCCACATGGCATGCCAGCTCACAGCTTTCAGTAACTCTAGTTCTGGACGATTCCACACACTTGGCCTCCAAGGGAACCAGGCACGCATGTGGTGCGCAGACAGACATACAGAAAAAACAAAACAAAACAAAAAACACCCATAGCCATAAAATAAAAATAAATAAGATCTTTGAAAAAAAAAAAGCACAAAAGCACACCTTTTCTGGAGGACCCGAGTTCTATTCCCATCCTATCCAGGCCACTCACAACTGCCTGTAACTCCATCTCCATGGGCCCCTGCTCCTATGTGCACACAGCCACACACATATATGATATATATATACACACACACATACATACATGTATAATATTTTTAAATATCTGGGTGGAGCGGCACATGTGAGAGGCAGAGGCATAGTGATCTCTGTGAGTTTAACGACAACATGGTCTTCAGAGTGAGTTCTGGGCAAGGCAGGGCTGCATAGAAAGACCTCTCTCAGAAACAAATGAAAAGAAAGGAAGAAAAGAGGACAGGACAGTCTGGAGTAGAAAGGACCATTCTCAGATCTCTTCACAAATATTCCACGCTGCAGTGAAGGCTTCACCAACTGGAAGCACCAGGCTCCACCCACCCAGATACCTGAATGGCTCTGGAGCCTCAGTCTCCAAGTCTGTAAAGTGAAGGAGCTGAGCAAATACCCAGCAGCCTTGAAGGCTAAAGAAGTGAAGGCTGGAAGAGAGGAGGAGAGGAAAGGGCCACACAGGAGGAGTGTGCTCAGGATTGCTGGTTGCACACAGTGAACGCAGCAGGCAGAGGAAGGACACCTACTAAAAAGAAATTCTTGCTGATGCTGGGATCTATGTTTTATTTTATTATTATGTCTGTGTACCACGTGCATCCCTGGTGCCCTTGGAGGGCAGAAGAGAGCTTCAGATCCCATCTGAAGGTATAGATGCCTGTGAGTTGCCATGGAAACCAAACCAAGTCCTTGAGAATACCACTGTGCCCTTAACCACTGAGCCTTTTCTCCAGCACGCTGTTTCTCCAGCCTGACATTCTAGTTTAGCTTCGTGTTTTCTGCCCATTTGTTTAACTGGCAGTGGGAGCATGCTCTTGTCACGGTGCGTGTGGGGATCAGAGGGCAGCTGTGGGACAGGTGGCCAGGCTCAGCCTCAGGCATGGTCATCGACTAAGCTGGCTGTCCAGTACTGTGTTGCTGTTACTTTGGCTTTGGTGTTTTGTAGACAGGGACCTGACTGGCCTGATCCTCCCTGTAGCCCGGGCGGGGCTTGAACCCAAGGCAATTCTCTTTACCCTTTCGAGTACGATGATTGCAACTGTGAGTGGCAGCAGCCAGCCAAATTTTCTGTGGCTGAGAGGGCAGTTCAGTGAAGAAACTGTGGCTGTGCATAGATCCTAGGTTACACTGCAAAAACTAATTAATCAGTTAATTATAAACATTGAGCAACTGAGCATAGAAGCACATGCCTTTAATCACAGCTCTTAGGAGGCAGAGGCAGGTGGATTTCTGATTTTGAGGCCAGCCTGGTCTACAAAGTGCGTTCCAGACAGCCAGGGCTACACAGAAAAACTCACTCTGTCTGGAAAAAAATTTTAAATAAGTAAAAACTGAACAGGTGATCTATTACTGTGATTCAAAACTAAATGTAGCAATTCATGCTGTTATCCCAGCATTGGGAGGTAGAGGCAGGAGAACAGGCATCTGAGGCCAGCCTAAACCATGTAAGACCATGTCTCAAAAATGTTTTTATCAAAAAAAGTTTTAGTCCATTAATCAATCAAAAATAAATGAAGCCACATTAATCAAAGCGATACTGAGTTAAAGGCAGGTGTAAGTGGACTAGAACGCAGGCTGCAGGGCCAGGTGTCAGGGCACTCTGGAGTCAGAGACAGAGGATCTCTGTGAGCTCAAGGCTAGCCTGGTTTACATAAGGAGGTCCGGGCCAGTAGGGGCGACATAGAGAGATCCTGTCTTTGAAAAAAGAAAGAGGACGATGGAAGAAAGAAGGAAGAAAGGAAGAAGGAAGAAAGGAAGCAAGTAAGGAAGGAAGAAGCCCATCCATCCACAGCAAATTGTTTTTTGAAAAAAGGTGCTGAACCATTCAACAGAGGAAAAATGGCCTTCAACAGATAGTGCTAGGATGACTTAGAACTCCACATGCAAAACAATGAAGACCTTTGTCTCAGACAGAAGTAAATGGAAAACAGGTTTTTTAAATTTACTCTACACGAACAGGTGTTTGACTTGCATGGATACCTGTGTAGAGTCTGGGCTCCAGATGCTCTCAGAGGCTAGAAAAGAACATCAGATCCCTGGAACTAGAGTTACAGATGGCTGTGAACTGCCATATGGGTGCTGGAAAATCAAACCCAGGTCCCCTGGCAGGACAGCCAATGCTCTCAACCACTGAACTGTTTCTCTGGCCCCAAAATCAGATTTTCTGTTTTTAAAGACAGGGTTTCTCTGTGTAGCCCTGGCTGTCCTGGACTCACTTTGTAGACCAGGCTGGCCTTGAATCAAAATTTATAATTCAATTTAAAATAAAGAATTCTCACATAAACTCCCCTGTATAGGTGCAGAAGTCCTGAGCCAGCCCTGTCCTGAGGGTACCTGCGGTTACACAGGGTCTAATGCAGGTGGTTCAGTAGCCTAGCACTTGCTCAGCATGCTACAATTTCTCATTTCAATCCTCAGTCCATGCAAAAACTCAACAGTTTCTTTTTGACCTTTAGATTTTTGTTGGATATATTTATTTTTTTGAAGTGTATATCTTTGCACTACATGTGTTCTTATGGCCTCAGAGGCCAGAAGGGGCATCGGCTCCCTTGAAACTGGAGTAATCAACCAACATGTGGGTGCTGGGGATGAAATCTGGGTTCCCTGCAAGAGCAACAACCGCTCTTGAGTTTCCAGTTGCCTACGGTTACAGACAATGATGAGGAGAGAACCTGCATGCTCACAACACATGTGTCAGGTGACTCTCCAGGAACCGTCCAGAAGACAGGGAGTGTCAACAGGCAGCTGTTGCCATGCTCACCAGGATCAGATCTGGTAAAGCCTGACAGAGCATCCACACCCCTCAGCCCAGTCCAGACTCGGGTACTGATGCTGTCTACGGGGGAGTGTGGAGAAGGGTGGGGTGCCGAGCCGTTGAACCCCATCCTGCTCCCCACCCATGTGCCCTCAGATGGGTGTAGTTCCTGACAGAGCTGCTGCTCTCAGCGAGGGGCTGACCCCAGCTTAGCCACACAGAAACCGCGACCCTGCGTGCTGAGAGCTGTGGTCAGGGAGGCTGCAGCACAGGCTGAGCTTTGACTCATCTTCTAGATGGGGCTCCACCGCCACCCCCACTCCCAAGGCAGAGACTCCTGCTCACTCATCTCTCCTAACAGGGTCCTCATGCATGGCCTCCCCTCCCCTTCTCAACTCTGTCTTTGGCAATTCATTCATCTTGCCACCTGCTTCTATCTCTGCGCTTCCTAACGTGCGCACACACACACACACACACGTAGCTCACGCTGCTGTTTTCTCTACTTCTCAGTTCTTTGCTTTACTTCCTTCTCTCTGGTCCTAATCAGAGACAGGAAGCACTGTCTACCTCAGCCTCCTCCTTGCAAAAAGCAACTGAAGTCAAGGATACCCAGGGCACAGGTGAATTTAAGCAGCTCAAAGCTCAAGCTTCCTGGCTGACCTTTTTTCTTCTTTCTTTCCTTTTTTTCTCTTTTTAGGTCAGGCTGGCCTCAAACTCAGAGATCTGCCTACCTCTACCTCCTGAGCGCTGGAATTAAAGGTGTGTGCCATCATGCTCAGCCCTGACCAAATAACTCTTATTCCAGTTCTAGACTCAGTTCTCATTCCATGAAGTCCCATAATGACTCTTGATCAGAGGTCGTTTTGTCTGTTGTGATTCCTTATAAACCTAAGTAAAAATGTTTTTTTATGTGCTTGGGATCAAACCCAGGGCCTCACTCAAGCTGGGCCATGGGCTACAGCCCTAGCCCATAAATACATAATTAAAATGATTATGACTGTGACTATACTTTGATGATACTAACTTTATCGGTATCATAAGCCTCAGTAGGCTGTGAATGTGCAGTGTGCCCAAGGTGCCAAATGGGAAGAATTGTGGGCTGCAGAAACAGCACCGAGCTGCCAAGATAGCAGCCAGAGACAGACAGAAAAGAGATGCTGGAGGAAGCCCCCACCGGGGTCAGCCTTGGTCCATGGAAGCACCCACCTAGAGCATCAGGATCTATCTCCTTTCCTCCCTCTGGCTCCCCTGGGGATAGAGGAGAAGGAATAATGGGGACCACAGGAATGCAGAAAGAGATGCAGAGCCTTTCTTAAGACAACACAGGGCACTGGAGAGTCCTGGTCAGAGCCTTCTTCAGAGAGGTGGGAGGGAGTGGGCCTGGTGAGGGAGGAGGTGGTGGGCAGTGCCCTGGCAATACTCACAGGTGCCTTGGAGCAGCCCTTCCTCCGGTGGCAGCAGGAGCGGCAGCCTTTGTGTACAAACCAAGAGGCAGCAGAGGAGGAAGTGACACACCCTGGGCGGGGGCCTCTGGGAGGGCAGCAGAGCTAGCAGAAGGTGCAGCAGACAGGAGTGGGCCCTGTAAGTGAGGACCTAGAGCAGGGAATCCCCTCTCTGAGCACCCCTCCCTCTCTGAGCTCTCAAGTTACAGTCAAGGGTCACAAGGACCAGGCAGAGGCAGCGCCTCCCTCCCTGCCGGCTCACCAAAGCAGAGATTGATGCTCGGAGATTAAGGAGAGACCAATTTAGCAAATATCACCAGGTAGCAAGGGGCTGGGCGGTGATTTGAATCCAAGTAAGACTCCCTCCAAAAATCAATGCTCTCTTCACTACCTCACAGAGGAGGGAGCCAGTCAGGAAGACAGTACTGAAGAGGAGGGAAGTGAGATTTCTGTTCCTTTGGAAACCCAGGGACCACATGTTGTGGTGGTGACTTTAAAAAAAACAAACCAAACCCTACACTTTATGCTAATTTCCATCTTGGTACCCAATAGCCATTCGTCTCGCCACCATCCCAGGGTTCCCAATAACCCTGACTTTGTGATCCCCCCCCACAGAAGTATACCTCCAAGACCATCTGCTTGTTATGATATGGCTGGGGTTGTGTTTGTTTGTTTTTTGCTTCTGTAACCTGCTTATGCAGACATTCAAGGACCTCTCTGAGGTCACCTTGACTACCTAATCTTGGCAGAGCAAAGTAGCTCTTGGCTGGCTTGTGCAGCTACTCAAGGTCTTGTGGATTTTGCCTTTAAAAATCCTTCCCTCATCCCCCTTTGATCGGCAGAGCCTAAGTCGGCTCAGAGATCACTGTGTTGCCAGCAGTATCAATAAATTTAATTAATTATAATCTGGACTGAATCTGAGATCTTTCCCCACACATCTCCTAACAGTGGACTCTGGAGCCAACCTGCCTGAGCTAATATCCTGGCACTCTTTCCCTTAACAGGAAAACTCCTCAATTGTATTCCTTAATCCGGTGGTTTTCAACCCATGGAGTCTCGACCCCACAGAAATTGAACAACCCTTTCACAGGGGTCACCTAAGACCATCAGAAATATCAGCTATTTACATTATGATTCATAACAGTAGCAAAATTACAGTTATGAAGGAGACGCGTCCATCCACTGTGTACACGGCTGCCCGGCACAGCAAGAGGGCAGGGACAGGGTGGGAATGCCACTCAGGGTTAGGGCGCAGGCTCTAGGCAGTTGGCAAGTTGGTGAGGTTTGGAGGTGCCACTGGGGGTCCAGGAGCCAGGACAGCAGTAGAGTCTGGGAAGGCAGGAACCGCCGCTAGGATGAGGCAACATGGAGCCTGGTGGGAGAAGGGTTGTGTAGACACAAATAGAATATTTCTCTTTTTTTTTTTTGATAGATAAGCTTTTATTTCCACATTTATCAAAATAAGCTGGCTGAACTGGTTGCTCTGGGAGGTGATTAGTCAAAGAGACCAAATCCCACACCCTCATCTGACTCCTCCTTCCCTGAGAACACTGAAGGAAGCAGAGCAAAAGTATTCCTGTCACAAACAGATGCTCCTGAAAGTGAAGACGCTAGAAGGAGGGGCTCCTCCGGGTGGGGCCTAGCTGGCTCCAGGCTAAGGGACAGCCAGACGTGCAGCCCTTCCCCCTCAGCCAGTGGTTTCCATGACAATGCCCTCTTTTCCCCTGGCCCTGTGGTTTCCCCTAAAGCTTCTTTCACTTTCTTCTGCTGCTCTTCCCCCCTCCTCTTCTTGCCTCCCCTGTCCCATATCCACCTTCTTCCTGAGTGCCCAGGTCACGGTCAAGAGAGCCAAGGGCAAGGTAAGCAAAGCCCTGTCCCAGGGCACAGCGGGGACTGAAGGGCGGTCACAGAGGGCAAGGGGCAGTGGCAGAGGGCAATGGTCTTCCCAAGGAGTGGGGCAAAGTTAATGCCCACAGGAGGAAGAGGTTTGGAGACCAGGAGCAGAGGTCACAGGGTGAAGAGAAGCCACGGAGGTGGGAGAGCTCCCTAAGGAGGGAGCTGAGAGCGGGGCTCTGGCCTGTGGTCCAGCACTCACCGCTGAGGGAGCAGGGCTGTGAGCTTAGCTTAAGATACAGAGCGGCCCAGCCTCAGTCAGCCAAACAACCCCTAAAACCAATGAGGAGTAAGGGTGCTGTAGTTCTTTTCCAAGCTGGGGGACAAGTGTGCAAAATGAAGTTTCAGGAGATCGCTGCCCAGAGCAGGGCACTGCCTGAACCCACAGAAGTGAGAGCTCATGGTGGCTGGAGGCTGTTCAGAGTCCGGGCAGCCCGCAGCCACCCAGCCATGAACATATTTCATGTTTCCTTTGCCCCCACAGCCCGCCCAGGTCAGCGGGTCACATCCCTGACTTAGTGACTTGCAGAGGGAGCCACGGTCCATTGAGTTTCTATCACTTTATTTTGCAAAAATAGAAAACTCAGCAATATGCGAAACAGCGGGGTGGGAGGGGTGATGTAAACAGAGGGGAAGGGACAGCACCCTGACCCCCCAGAGAAAAGGGGGAGCCCGCAGGAATCTTATTTGGCAGCTAAATACAAACTGGGAGTTTGGGGAAAGAAGGGGTCAGAGGCCCTGGGCCCCCCTCCCAAGACCCCTGGAGGAAGGGGTCATTCCAGGGTGTAAACAAAAGCTAATAAATAAATAGAGGCTTCCTCTGGGTCAGGGTGGGATCAGCTAAGCAGCATCTCCCCTCCCCGGGGCCAAGCTGCTCTTGGGGGGTTAAGGGTAAGAAGGCACTAAGAGAGGGGTGTCTGGCCCCTCTGTAGTGTGGAAGCCCCTGCCTGATGGCTGAGATGGGGGCAAGAAGCCAAGGCACTTGAGGCGCGAAGGGGCGGGGCGGCCTGTAAAAGAAAGGCCCGGGCTGAGCGGCACCTCAGCAGAGGTTGGCGGTGGGCCCCTCCCTTCACCCCCAGGCCCCGCCCCGGAAACGCAGAGCCCAGCCTGCCCCACGCTGGGCAGAATGAGGATGGGCCCAGAGGGTGGGCGCATGGCAGAGTCATCACACAGCCACCCAGGGCAGGGCCGGAGGGCGGGCTCAGCCCCCCTGGCGGCCCCCCTTTTGGTCTCTAGTGTTCCTGTTTGCTCCCGGAGGCCGAAGCACCTGGCAGAGGAAGGGGCTATGGGAAGGTGGGGTCCTCCTGCCTGGGAAGCCTGTGGCGGGGTCTGAAAGGCAGTGCTGAGATTTGAGTCTAGACCCAGGCTCGGCCTTCCCAGGCTCTCTGGGCAGTCCCCCGGACTGTAGGGGGAGCCCGTCAGAACAGGACAGGGCTGAACACAGGCACCCTACAAACTTTGGCAAAACCACGAGCTCATCGGAAGGGTGGGGAGCGGGCAGGCCAGGTCCTCTCCCAGTCACAGGTGGTGGCCAGGAAATGGTCAGTCTGCTGCCTGGAGCCCAACCCCACGGTGGAGTAGGTCAGGGGCCCTGGTCAGGCGGGGGACTTTGGCCCCCTTTGCCCTGGCTCCTTGGAGCTTCATCCTCACTGGAAGCCTTGGGCTGGGGGCCGGGCTTCGAGGAGTCGTCCTCAAACATTTCTGGGTTCTCCAGCATCTCTCGGATCAGGGGGGGCATGGGGCCTGGAATCTCCATCTTCAGGGTTATAGCCCTCTCTGCTCCTACAGAGAGAAGCGAAAAGGATTGGAAGGGCAGAAGCATGCGCGGAACTGGCTGGCCCTTCCTGCTCAGGCAGCCACTTCTGGGTACCCTCTTCCCCCCAGCCTCTCTGAGGTTCCCAGACGCCCCGCCCCTACCGGCCCTGAACTTTACTTTCTCTGCTTTGGTCTGTTCTTTAGCGGCAGGAGCCAAGGCTATCTTGGAACTAACTCTATGAGCTAACCCAAGCCTATAGCCATCCTTGGTGTCAGGGGTATGGGCCAGAGCACCCAGCTCCTGTTCTGTTCTCTTTCTTTCTTTTCTTTTTTCAGGCGGAGTCTCGCTATATTGCTCTGGCTGACCTTGAACTTGAAGCAATCCTCCTGCCTCTGCCTCCTGTGTGCCAGGTCTGCAAGCATGTGCCACCATGCTCCAACTTTCAGGGTGTCTTCCCTTTTTAAATTGATGTGTGTACCCGTGTCTTGTGTGCATGCCTGTGTGCACACCAGAAGAGGGCACTGAGCCCCATTGGACTACGGCCATAGGCAGTCGGGAGCTGCCGTATTGGTGCTGGGAACTGAACTCGGGACCTCTGGAAGAAAAGCCAGTACTCTTAACACCAGCCTGCATTGCGACTTTTCATTCTTTCTTTCTTTTTGGTTTTTGAGACAGGGTTTCTCTGCGTAGCCCTAGCTAGAGCTCACTCTGTAGACCAGGCTGGTCTCCAACCCACAGAGATCCTCTGCCTCTGTAGGCCACTGTGCCCAGCATCTTTTCACAACTGCACCATGAACTTGTGAGACAGCAGCCAGCTCAGTGGACAGTGTGCGAGGCTAACAACCTGAGTGTGATCCAAGAGCCCACAGAAAGATGAAAGGAAAGAACCAAGTCTACAAAGCTGTCTTCTGACCTCCACACACAGGTTAGAGCACACATGTCACATATGTGCACGACCATGTGTGTGTGCGCACACACAGTAGAGAATTTTTAGGGCCAGTAAGATAGCTCAGTAGGCAAAGGCATTTGCCACCAGGCCTGATAACCAGTGTTTGGTGCCCACCATCTACAATGTGGGACAGAACTGATTTCTGTAGTTATTCCTTGACCTCTACATCATACCCATAAATAAATAAACAAACAAACAATAAACAAACACTATACACACACACACACACATTGGTTTTTCTTTTTCTCTCGCTCTCTGTGTAGCCTTGGCTGTGCTGGAACTCACTGAGATCCGCCTGCCTCTGCCTCTCAGGTGCTGAGTGTGCCACCGCCGCCTAAGCTGTAAAATGCACACTGCACGCAGCTCCTAGCCATTGCGCACCACAGTAGCCAGGCTCCACCCGCCAGAGCCTTCTGGCCGCTCCGCTGCCAGCACTTATCAACTTCTACAACAGGCAATGCTCGTCAAACACTCGTGACCCTACAAGAACTGTGACGATGGAAACGTCCGGGCCAGCCTTGATTAATGAACTCCAAGTAATCCTCCTGCCTCAGTCTCCCTAACGCCAAAATGACACACATGAGCGGCTCAGCATGCGTGGCTCTGCCCATCTCTAAGCATACTGTGTGGAACACGCAGTCTGGAATATGTGTGAGAACATGCAATCTTTACACTTCTGAGGTAGGATACCATTTACCCCACCCAGTTTCCAAACAAAAATAAGACATAAAAAGTCGAGGGCTGAGACATCACTCATAGAGCAGTTGCCTCGTATCCACGAGGCCTGAGCCCCACCCTCAGAAACACACACACACACACACACACACACACACACGCCCCAACAGCAGCCAAACCAAAATAGAAAAGATGTCCCAAATCTCAAAGTCTCCGAAGTGGGGTGTACCAGGCCGGGGCTACACGGAGGGTGGGGGCTCTCTCTCGGGCGCACTCTGCCCAGGTGTGAGAGCCGGGAAAGGCTGAGCGCGCTGGCAGGACTGACCCTTCGTGCTGATGCCGCGCAGATCGGTGATCTTCATGAGCATCCGCGGGAACATGTAGGGCTGGCTGGGCCTCCGGCGCCGGGCGTACAGCCTCAGCGCCTCCAGCAGCGGCTCCTGCAGCCTGTCCACCTTCTCCGGCTCCTCCAGGTCCATGCGGTCTACACAGGCACAGCGGGGTGAGCGGGCACAGTGGCACGGGCTCCCAGGACAACCCCCTGATGGAAGGCCTCAGCAAGGACCCGGCTCTGGGATTTCTGTCCCAGCGCCGCAGCCAGGCTTGCGCATGCCCTGCCCTCCGCCTCCTTCCTCTTCCCTTAGCTCGGTTAGCCAGCGAGGCTCTCCCTGATCTGGGAAGTCGGTAGGATGGGTAGACTCCAACAGTTCCCCCGGAAGAGATCCCCAGGCCTCCCCCTGACCAGGCTGGGGCGTGGTGGAAAAGGGAGCCCGTGAAGACGCCAGGGGGCGCCCCCGCACCTCCGCAGATGAGGCAGATGGCGCTGAGCAGCCCGGTCTCTGTGTCATCCATCTCCAGGGGCAGGAGCTGCCCAGCAAAGGCAAAGACGAGGTCTGTGAGGGGCCCAAAGCCAGCGTTGTGCATCTGGGTACGGTTCAGGGTCAGCCCGTCTGAGAACGTCATGGTGTCCTGCTCCGGGGTATACCTCGTACAGATCCGCAGCATCTAGTGGGGGCACGGGTAAGGACGGTGGTTAGCGCTGCCTCTGAGAAAGGCCTCCTAAGTAAAACCGAGTAAGGCAGAGGGGTGGAGCTCTGCGACGGAAAGGGAAGGCTAGGCAAACCAGGAGGCAAAGGCTAAGTCACCAAGCGCTTGGGCAGAGGAGGAGGCTGCAGGCCATGGCGGTAGCAGAAAAAGTCAAAGCGGTCGGCAGCTCCCAGGCCTAACTCACTAGGATGTCCAGGCAGGCAGCCTTGAGCAGAGTGATCTGGTCGGCGATGCTGAGTCCTGTAAAACCAGGCAAGCGCTTAGCGAACTCCACGATCTTGATGATGCATTTGGTGGCCAGCTCGCTGAACTTGTCCCACAGCCCCAGGTCCAGCTGTACCCGGTGATCTGCACTGGAGTTCTGCGGGGAGGAAAGGGAGTCGGAAATGTGAGGGACCCCCCTCCCCCTGCCCTGTCCAGAGGCACTGAGGGGCCCTCCCTCAGCTGGGCTCTGCCCACTCCTCACCGTGGTGTACTTGCCCAGCTGGCAGAGCGAGGGGAACGTCTCCTGGTGGGCTTTGCTGACCTTGGTGATGAGTTCTTCCAACTGTGGACTCAGCTCATAGCTGTCAGGCGAGCTCTCCTCCTTTACCTCTTTTTTCTTCTTGTTCCGGTCATTCCTTACAGCTTGTGGTTGGAGGCAAAGGGAAGGATCAGGACTCTCAGCATCTCTCTGACCTCCCTCAGCCTAGCTTAATGTGTTCCTATCTCACTGAGAATATGTATTATTCCCCGGGGCCCTAATTAGTGCCTTAGTTTCCCTCTCTGCGACGTAAGTTCCTATTTCCAGGCTGCTTTGCCCCAGCCCCACCCAGAGCCTTCAGCCCTGCTTTCTCCCAGGCCAATGCGGCTCCATCCTGCCCTTCCGGTTGCCCTGCAGGAGCTGGGGGCAGGATATGCAGGCAGGATATCCACTTATAGCCTTGGCAGCACAATGGTGGGGGGCAGAAAGGAGGGGCCATCTCAGGATCTGTCCTGTGAAAGAACAGGACAGGGAAGGGACCAACCCAGCCCTCTTCCCCACCAAACAGAAGAGGAATCCCAGCGCCAGGTTTCGGAAGAACGGCCAAAGAGAGGGGAGACTGGTAGAGGCTGCGGCCTACAGGACGAGTGGAGCCTCACAGGACCGGACACAAGGCAGCCTAGGCCTAGGGTGAGAGAGGCTGGGTGGGAAGGGAGGGCACCGACCTTCCTTGGACATGCCCACTTCGAAACACTTCTGCAGCCGGCAGTACTGGCACCGGTTCCTGGTCACCTTGTTGATGATGCAGCTCTTGTCCCGGTGGCAAGTGTACACCATGTTCTTCTGGATACTGCGTCTGAAGAAGCCCTGGATTGGGGAGCAGGAGGGTCATCGAGCTGGCGCCGGGCACACCACACACCAGTATTTCCCAAACAACATAGTGGCCCAAGCCCTGACCCAGTCTGGTTTTTGTTTGTCTAGAGTGTGTGTGAGAGAGAGAGAGCCCAAACCTTCTGCATGCAACAGCTGAGCTACATCTCCAGCACCTCACCCAAGCTGTCCCTTGTGCCACAGGGGCAAAACTTGCGTGAGCACAGCACCTGGTTCCCTCGTCTTTAAAATGCTTTTTATCTATTTATCTGTCTATCTATCCATCTCTATCTTTGGTCTTTATTTAGTTTTTTAAGACAGGGTTTCTCTGTATATCCCTAGCTGTCCCAGACTCACTCTGTAGACCAGGCTGACCTCGAATTCACAGAGATCCTCCTGCCTCTGCCTCCCAAGTGCTGAGATTAAAGCCGTGTGCACCAGCATGCCTGGCTCTATTTTTGGTTTTTCCACACAGGGTTTCTTTGTGTAGGCCTGGCCATCCTGGAACTAGCTCTGTAGAGCTGCATGCCTCTGCCTCCACATCTAGGTTACAGACGAGCCCCACCACCAGCACCCCACAGCCAACACTAGAGGGTTGCTTGAGGTGTTGCTGAGGTTTCACGGGTGCTAAGCGACATTCTACTGACTACGCTATATTCCCAGCTCCGTGCTCCCCTCTCTCATATCCCCCGGTTGACTGAGCCCCAAGCCCTCCTCCCACCACATACACACCTTGCAGCCTTCACAGGAGCTGACCCCATAGTGGTAGCCGGAAGACTTGTCGTTGCACACAAAGCATGGCTTATAGACCCGAGGGGGTGGTGGGGGTGAGGGGGAGCTGGGCACCATTTCCTCAGAGCTGGTGCTCTGGGTCTCCACCGCTGGGGGAAAAGCAGTAGAGGTCAGCAGAAGCACCCCCTTTCTTCGGACCTGCTGCTGACAGCTGTGGTCACCACTGTGCCTATGCCCTTAGCAGGCACTCAGGAGAAAGCCCAGACAGCCACTGCCACTGTCCACATTTCAGGCCCCTGCCACCCCATCTCACCCTGCTTGGCCCACTCCTGTACCTCACCGCTCAATTCTCCAAACTCCAGACCAAGACCAACCTAGAAGTTAACTTCTGCTTCTGTTTCCCAGTCATAAGGGGCTTGGAGAGATGACTCAGTGGCTAAGAGCACTGGCTGCTCTCCTAGAGGACCAGGGTTCAATTCCCAGCACCCACATGGAGATTTACAACCATTTGTAACTCCAGTTCCAGGGGAGTTACAAATGGCCTCCGTGGAAGGCCTCCGTTAGGGCTCACTCCCTGCCACTCAGATAACCTAGAGTTCCATGTCCTCAGTCTCTGGGGATGGGGGTGGGGGAGCACAATGTGGAGGCAAACAGGGCAGTTACAGGCCACCTACAGTCGGCACCTGGCTGAATGACTTAATTCATTTAATTCACTCCTGAAAACACTCCAAGCCAGCAAGGGGAACATTAGCAGCTGGCTGAGCGGCTCGGACAGGGCAGGCGAGGCTCTGAGCTCTGAGCAGAACTGAGTGGCCTCAGCGAACGCTAAGGGAGACAGGTATTTGCTCAGATCCTTAGGTGGAGGAGCAGTTTGGGGGTAGCAGAGAGTCGGGTGATGTTGGGTAAGCAGAGCTGAGGGGACAGGAGCTACCCCAGATCCTTTCCGAGCCAGCCTTCAGTCTTCTGGTTTCATTGCCTCAGAAACAGCAATCACGGTTCCCAAGGGGTCCTGGCTGTGTGGCTGCAGGGTTCATCCTCAGAGGCTCAGGACATTTGACAATTGTTCGGCCTGCAGGACCTGTCACCCACATTTGGAGGTGACTGGAAGAAAGGCTGAGGACCCTCAGTGTCCTTCCTCCTGCTCTGAGCAGCCCACCCAAGGCAGTGAGGGGAACCAGCCCGGGTTCCACACCAGCCCCACCCACCTCACAAAGAGGGAAGCCCTGACCACCCACCCCACCCCCACAGGCCCAATTAGCATAAGAATCCTGCTGGAGTCGGTTCCCCCTCTGAAAGGAGTGGGGGCAGGAGGGTGCCTCGAGTTTATTCAAGACTGGGGGTGGGGTAGCCTAAGTGCTAGGTGCTGGGAGGCGTGGGAAGGATTGGAATGCCTTTCAGGCCTTCACTTTCAGGCCGTCCTGGGGTCCCCAGGGCATGTGCCTTGCCCACAGGCCTGTGCGTGGGGTGGTACTCTCTCCCAAACTGCGCTGCCCCATTTCCTCATTTCCTCTCTTGCGCAAGCCTGGGTGCGGTCAGGCTGGCATGGGCCAGCACCAGCCAATTACGAGACGGCAGGCCCAGAGAGCCTGCCCTTGGGCAGCCTTTGCCATCTCAGGGGCACTGCCCCTCATTCTCGGCAACCCCCTGGCATGTCCCCGCCCCTTGCATCCTAAAGTGCAATCTGATGGCTCTGAGGTCGCTGTAGGTGGAGGGCACTGAAGTGCTGACAGGGTCTTCTGGGACGCATGGCGATGCCCCCTTCAGCCCTAAGCTGAGCCCCTGCTCTGGGAGGCTGATCCTGGGCTAGGTAGGGCCCCCGCTGAGGGGGGGGGGGGTGGGCTCTGTCGTTTTCCCTCTTTAAAGCCCAAATTGCTGAAATTGAGGAAATTCCTGGCCAGGCTGTGCGGAGCTTCAAACAAACTCTTTATAACCGGCTGTAAACGCTCCCAGCTGCGAGGCCCAGGGCTTGGGCTGTCCTCACAATCTTGCACACATCTCCTTGAAGACGCACACTTTTGTAGGCCAACATCGCATAGACACAAAAGGAGGCGGACTTCCCGTGGGCTCCTGGGCTAGGGAGGATCTCACAGGCATCAGGCCACACTCAGGCTGACTCCCAACCCGCTCACAAGCTAACAGCTCTCTTGCTGACACCACAGTCAGCACACCACCAGGACACTCCATCGGAGTGCCCCTAAGACAGCACCCAGCTCCCTGAAACCACTCTCCCTCCGAGTGTGGCGGAAGGCCTGCTGTTTCTGTGTGTCCATTGCTGCCACAAACTGAAATGCAAAAACACTGAGCTACCAAGCCCAAAGGGTTTCCAAGGGTCTAAATAAGGATATGGTTCCTACCCAGGGCCCCCGTGGCCAACATCCCCACCCCCAAGGTATTTCTACCTCAAAGGCCAATGTGCCCACAATTCCCCGTTATACTGGGCACGGCAAGGCTAAGAATTCATAGAAACTTAATGCAATGTATTAGTTTCATGCTTTCTTCACCCTTTAAACAGCACACTTCAGTTCTTATCCCACCCAGTCCCACAGTACTGCCTCCTGTCTGCTACCTCCCTCTTCCACTCTCCCAGTTGTTAAATCTGAGCAGCTCTGCCCTGGAAAAAAGAAAAAAAGAAAAAGAAAAAAAAATTGAACTTGTAAACAGCACAGCCGAGTGCCAAGGAGCTAGGCGCGTTGGCGGGGGCTCAGTGACCCATCCTGCGCACTCCCCCAGCGCCAGCCACCCCGCCCGCTGCCCGCCCCTTCCCGGCTTGCCCCTAGCGCAGCGGCAAGCCCCGGTGAGTCTGCCGGGTGTTCCAGGCTCCTCTCCCAGCCCCTTCCGAGCCGCCCCTTCCCTGCCCACCCCCGCCAGCGCCGTGGCTTCAAAGCCGCTTCTCATCTGGACTTTATTTTTACTGCCGCTCAGTCCCCAGCTCTTTATTACCGCCTGGAAAGGGGTTCAGGGCCCCACGCTTGGCATCTCCCGTTACAGAGAGGGGGAAGACGGACATTCGGGGGCCTTACTAAGATTGTCGTCCCCTACAGGCTGTCACTCCCAGACACCCCCCCTTCACACACTTAGCTTCACACCCTTCGCTTCCTGCTGAAGTTGTGTGCTGGAGCCCTAGAAAACCCTCAACTGTCAAGACCACCGAATACAGACGCACTCCAGCTTTTTGTGTTAGTGAGCATGAACACGGAATGCAGCGCGCTCTCTCCTCAGGGCGCACCCCTTGCACCCTACAAGCGGAGCACACAGGATGCGCGCTAGAACATAGCACTCTCCACAAACGCCCCCGCAGCCACGCAAGGCACACGCCCTCCGGCCTCACGCCACAAACCTCCCCACACTGGGCCACGCACATCTGCTAACCAAGGCGGAGGGTGACAGGGGGTAAGAGAGCCCCACCGCACACCACATCTCCTAGGCACAGGTCTTCACAAGCCGGGGGTTCACACGCTCCCAACTTCCCGCATGGACTTTACGAACGCCACTCAGTGCTGGGTGCCATGTCCCTCCGAGACTAACAACTTTCAGACACACTGGCAACATCTGTCGGCCTCTCTCCCCCGGGCACTCTGGAGTGGCATCAGCCAAAGCCGCAGCTAAACGCCCACCATAAGCCCCCCATGCGCTCCAAACACTACGGCACACACGCAAAGGAGATGGACTCTGAGGCCCTCGTGTTTAAAGGGCCAGTACCTCGCACAGAAGGGGCAAGATACCGTGCTGCACCCCGGTTCCAAACTAAACACGGAATCGGTGAGCACCAGCCTCCCGTGCACCCAAGACCCGATCCCCGTGCGCGAATACCTACACTGTAGACTGGCAGGTTGCGCCCAGGCAAAAGACTCCAGTCCGGCGAAGCAGGAGCTGCCGGCGGCTCTGCGCAGCAGGCCGGCGCCGGGCCCGGCCGCCCCATAAAGCCGCCGCGGGCCCGGGGCGAACGATTCCATGCAGTCATACATCGCGACCCGGCTCGGGGAGAAGCTGGGTGCCAGAACGCCGAGGACCCGCAGCCCGTTCCCCCTCCTCCCCCCGCGGCGCCCCGCTCCTGGAGGGGGGAGGGGGAGGGCTAGCATAGAGCGCAGAGATGCATGGGGGGTGAGGGTGGGCGGGGAGGAGGGGGATCCCCGGCAAGGGAAGGGGACTGGGCGGGGCGCGAAGGCGAGGCTGCAGCTTCTGCCTCCGCCTGGCTCACTTAGTGTGCCCGGCAGCCAGCGCTGTGGAGACCTTTTGTAAAAGCGGACCCGGGAGGGATGGGGGTGGGGCCTGGCGAGCGAAGGGGGCCGGGCACCAGGAGCGGCGCCGTGAGTGGAGCGCACACATCCACAGGCGTGTCCACGCTGCGCGGCGCACGCGCTTGCTGAGGCATACATCAGTGCACGCACCACAAATCTGCAAGTGTGCAAGAGCGCACAGGCATCGCGGCACGCACGGAAACTCGTAGGTGCCAGCTTCTGTGCAGAGACACCTGGCTAAGGAAAATGCTTGCTCTCAGTCTCTCCGCAGCCCGGAGATTTTGCACGCATTTGCCCTTAGGCGCGTGCCCAGTTCGGGATTTGGGGAAGGAGTGGAGGAACCGACCTACGCATTTCCTTTCAGTGTCTTCCCCCTTCCTTCAGCCCCTCCTTCGGCACACAAGTCAACACAAGCAAGGGCAGAGGGAGCCTGGAGGCGCCCTGCGCAGCGCCGTTCTCCGGAGCCCGAGAACAGCCCAGCGCAGCGCCTTACCTCCAGACCGCCCCCCCCTCCCCAGGCCCGGCTCCTCCTCCCCCCCCCGGGCGCGCGCCCGGAGCTGCTCGCTGCACCCCGCATTCCCAGGCCCGGCTCCTCCTCCCCACTTTGCGCGCGCTGGAGATGCTCTCTGCATTCCTGCGGCTCGGCGCGCGCCCCCGCTCCTTCCTTCCCGTTCTCCCCACCCCTGGTCCGAGGGCCGGGGCGCGCTCCCGCGGTGAACTCTCCGGGAACCCCCCTCGGGGCGGGCGGCCGGGCGCGCTCACCTCCTCCTGACCCGGCCCCGCCCCACCCCGCCCAGGCCGTCGCCAGCTCCGCGGCGGAGTCCCCCCACCCGCCGCCCGCCCCCTCCAGCGCAGCCACCCCTCCTAGCTCGGGCTAGCCCTCCTCAGCCAGCCGAGGGCCGGCTGCCTCCCTCCAAGTCCCCAAAGCTCGACCCCGCGACTGACACTCCCGGAGTGCCTGACTGCCTCCCTCATC
Source organism: Pachyuromys duprasi (assembly GCA_028658305.1). Taxonomy (NCBI): domain Eukaryota; kingdom Metazoa; phylum Chordata; class Mammalia; order Rodentia; family Muridae; genus Pachyuromys; species Pachyuromys duprasi. The sequence goes on along the minus strand of CM053752.1, from coordinate 1,283,297 downwards.
GCCTTCTTCCAGACCTGACTTCACTTAGAGCACCAAACTGGTCCCGCGGTACCAAAGCGCGACCCGGACGACACCGACCCCCCCATGACAGCTGCCCCCACCCCACGGCTTCCCCCGTGCTAGCCCCCCTCGCCTAACTGCCCCGCGGTCATTCACCGCTCAGGGCCGCTTATACCCCCACCATAGGAAATAGCTGGGCCACCCCCTGGGTCCCTGCGCGGACGTGGGGGGGGGCGAGTGGCCACGTCAGAAGCTGGCCCTCGCCGGGCCGCGTCGAATCGGGGACCCTGGCCCTGGGACCACGCCAGTGGCGGCGACTCCCGGAAACCGCCCCCTCCCCCGCGCCCCGCCCGGCCGCCTGCCCGCCCGGCCCAGCCGGCTCTGTCAGCGCCGCGCACACGGGGAGCGCCCGGGAGCGGGAGCGGCGCCCGGCCCGGCCCCTACCCCCGCCCGGCGGCTGCGGCTGAGTCAGGGCGGGGCGCACTTTTCTAAGAATCTGCTGTACCGAGTCGGGGTCGCACTGGGGTGCTGAGAGAATGGGGCGCCTGCTGGAAGAATAAGAAGCAGGAAGGGGTGCTAGAGTAGGCTGAGAAGGCGGGGGAGGGGAACGGGAGGCTGCCAGGGACTCGGGGTGGGGGGCGGGTAGGGCTGGGGAGGAAGGCCTACAAGGCGGATGGCGATGGTGGGCCGCTCTGGATGGGCACACCCGGAGCTTGCTGTAGGGACCCAGAGGAAGCCTTCCAACCTAGAGTGAACTTTCCCTCCATGACCCAACCCTAACACTCCTCTCCTGAGTCCAACCGCACACCCCCAAACAAACAAACAAACAAACAAACAAAAAGCAGAAAAGGAGGACTAAGTTGCTTGAACTGGAATAGAGCCAACAGGAAAAAATGAGGAGTGACCCCCCAAAACAGAGAGAAAAGGCCTTGACTAGTCAACTCCAGGCTTGTAAGTTCCCCTTCCCCCTCCAAAATCTGAAAGGTCCCAATTAAGTCAGGCCTGCCTGGTTGGTAATTAGAACCAGAAGTGGCCAGGCCACAGGGAGGGGGTTGGGAGGAGGGCACAGTGTGGGGGAGGGCTCCAGGAAGCCATGGGTTCTCAAAAGCCCCCTTTTCTTCACTCCGGTCCTCATCACCCCATCTGTGTGTTTCGAGAGCACTTCAGGGACTGGGGCCTTGGGACCATGCGAGGCTATCAGGCGAACCCCTCGCACCAACCCCAGACCCTGTTCAAGACACACACAGCCTTGGCTGGAAAGCAGAGTGGGGGGAGTCTAGTGCCCCTCTTTCTCCTAAAGCCCCCCACCCTTATTGCAGCAATTAGACCCATTAGCCTTCTAGCATTTCATGGGAACCAGATGTTACCCGACAGTCTTGGTGGGGGCATGAAAGGGGGGTGCTGGCTCACCCCCTTCCCTACAATCCCCACCAAGCTAGATCCTAGCAAAGCTATGGTCCCAGGGGCAAAGAAGGTGCCCCCCCCCAGAAGGCCAATAGCATTCAAGCTCCCAATCCAGTCGCCCTTAGAGCTCTACCCGTCCCTGGCAGAATTTGGCCTCAACTAGATTGGGGGAGCAGGACAGCTAAATCGTGTCTCTCCAAGTCTTGCCACCTCTAGATGAGGTTTGAGGGTTCTCCTTGTTTAATAACTCTCCTTTTCTTCCAAAGCCCCACACTAAAAACCGAAGGGGTATTTCAAACAGTAGGCTCCGCCCAGGAGGGTAAGCCCGAAAGGATGGGTCCCACCTGAAGAGCACTGGGAGGGGTCTTTTGAAGAGAGGGAGGGGGTAGCAGAGGGAGGTGTGAAAGAGGGTAGACCCGAAGCAAGGATGTGAGGAGCTCTTGGCAGGATGGGGGCTGGGACAGGGTAGGGGGCCAGCAGAGGGGGGCTGCCGCCTGGGCCCCAGCAGCAGCGGCAAGCTCTGCTCCCCCCGCCAGAGAGGTTTCCTGTTGCAATCAAAGCCCCGTTTGTGTCGGCCTGGAGCTGGAGCTGGAGACGGAGGAGGAGAGACTGGGAGGGGAGGGAAAGAGGCAGCCGCTGGGTTTTTTCCTGGAGCCCTCGTGGCTGCCTGCTTGCCACCCTCAACTGCCATAGCTTGCTTTCTTTGCTCTTCTCTCCCAGCGCCGCCCTCGCTGGCTCTGCACCTGTGTGGCCGCCGTTCTGCTTTGGGCCAGCCTGCCTTCACGGTCTCCAAGGTGCTCAGCATGGTGGCACTTGGGCTCCCTGCCCCACAGGCTGTGGCCCCATGGCCACGGTAGGTACCACCACAATATCTGGGGGACAGATTGGGCCGGGTCTTCTTCGAGACCTCGGGATCGCTTCTCTGGTGCTGCCCTTCATCCTTCCCTGTAGTCTTGCAAAGCAAATACACCCCACACCCGTGTTCACGGGACCCAGAGACCTGGCCTTTCACTCACAGGCATGTGTGCACGCGCACACACGGGCGCGCATGTACACACGCTCCTCTGTTCCTCATGCTTGCAGGTCTATGCTTGCCGACCTCAGCAGCTCATGCTCTCCCCGCCTCTCCCCTCCTCCACAATGGGGCTCTAAGACGCCTGCCTCACCCACTGAGGCCCCAGGAGAGCCCCAAGAGGTGGGGGAGACTTCTCAACAAGGCTTTCCTCAAGGAAAGCCAGGACCTCGGTGAGATCCAAAATCCGGCCCCCAGGGAGACGCTCCAGGCCCTTTCTTATCCTACATGAGAAAGAGAAGAGAGGAACGTAAAGAGACACGGGGACTCAGTGGCATCAAAGGCCCGTTTATGATCAGATGGTCACAGCCCAAAGGGGACAGCAGGTCAAAGATGAGGGTGCCCTCTCATCCTCTGCTCTGCTCCTCTGCCACAAGTGGGTTCCTAACGTCCTCCGAGACTGGGTCCCTAAGCTCCAGGACTCCCTTTTGCTGGCAGCCCCACCTGGGAACACTGTCTGGACCCAGACCTTCCTCTCCTCCCGGCCTCACCTGCTACCTCCTTGCCTGGGCCTGTCCCTCCATGCTAGCCTGCCGCACCCTGCACGACTGCTTCCCTCCTGCTGGCTCCTCTCTTGGGTTTCTCCTTGCAGTTCCCATCCTTCAGGGCAGCCTTGAGGATGGAGCGCCAGCCTGATGCTGGCCTCACTTTGAACCCTGACCTCCATCTCCATGTGTCTAGAACACAGGAGCCCAGGGAGACTCGCCCTGGGTTCTGGCCAGGCAAGAGCCCTACACCACCACACCACTGTCTTTCTCTTCTTTCCTTTTTACTCCAGCTCCATTAGTTATCTCCCACAGAACCTGGGAGAAGCAAGTCCCAAGAGATTAAACTGTGTGATTCTCCACAGGGAATACACTCTCAGGAGAGGAGACTTATCCCCACTGTCTGGCCCAGGGCAAATGCATGGAAGGACATGCATGAGGAAGAGAGGGTCCAAACACCCTGCATGCCACATGCTCACCTGAGCCGACGCCACAGGCAATCCCTATCAAACAGTGGCCTGCTGTATACCTCCTGATTTTTCCCACTGCCAGCTGCACACAAGGAGTTCTGCATATGAGCAGTCTCCGTGGGCTGCACACATGCGAACATGCTCTGGGAGGCAGACACGGACACAGACCTCCACATAAGCATGCTCTCTCCTGTGGAGCTGCCCGCCCAGCCTACCACCCCTACATACAAAGACTGCCAGGCACCCCCACCCCACTCCTTCTCTTTTGCTGCGCATCACAGGGTTTCTCTGTGCAGAACAGGCTGGTCTCAAACTCAGAGGTCTTTGCCTCTGCTGGTGTGCACCACCATGCTAAAGAATCAGTGCTAGAGTCGAAGGTCAGGGCTGAGGGTGTGCATGGATCCCATGCTCAGCTGGCTTTTTTCCCCCTGGTTCGAAGTTGGGGGACCCAGGAGGTGGTTGTAGGCCCAGTGCTTTGAGATGGTATTTGGGTAGAATTCACAGACCCTACCTTCCCAACATACCTGATTCCACCCCCATTACCCTTCCATACTCACCATCATCCTGATAGGCCAAAGTCCCGTGCCCTGCCGGCCTTCTCAACAACCATGTCCATTTTCTACATCATCCCCTACCCACTTTCCCTGGTTCCCCAGACCCCTGAGACTCACACAGAGAAGCCATCTCCTTGGGGAGGTCGGGCTGGCCCAGGCCCCGGAAGCTAGGGTTCAGCATCTCGAACGGAGGAGACCCTCTGAGTGCCCCAGGGAAGGCAAACGGAAAGCCTGCTCCGGGGTAACCAGATCCAGGCCCCAGGGCACCAGCCGCAAAGAGGCGCTCCTTGTTGGTGGCCATGGCAGCTGCCGAGTGCGAATCCCTTGGAACCTGCAGTGGGCGGGGGTGGTCTTCAGCCGCAGCCCCCGCCCATGCCCACTGCCCTGGCCTGGGAGGCTCCGTGCCCACCCCGCCTGGCCTGCCCGCTGCGTCTCCGAGGGGCCTAGGAAGAAATGAAGGGGAAAGAAAGGTGAGACAGCAATCGGTCAGCGACCTCCCTTCAGCTGGTCCTCCAGTGCCCTGGCTAGGGCACTGGCAGTTTCACCGAGTGGGCGGGGCAGAGAGTAGTACCGATTCTAGGGAATTCTTCAGTTTAGCTTCAGGGAAGGGTAAACCGAGGTTGTAGGCTGAGTGAGGGTCTGAGAACATCGGGTGGAGAGGCCCCTGAGAAGAAGCCTCACACCTGGACTAGACTTCCTACTCAACATCAGTCCTGTGAAGGAAATGGTGACTCCCGTTTTGCAGATGAGGGTACTGAGATTGAGTGATGGGCTTAAAGGCACCAGCTCTAAAGGATGGAGCTACACAAGATTGGAACAGTCCACTCGAGCTGGGGCTTGGGGGTTTATAGCTCAGTGATGGGCCACTTGCTTAGCGCATGCAAGGTCATGGGTTCAATGCCTAGAACTAGCAGAAAAATCAAGTGGAGCATGATGACGGATACATGCCCTAACCTTCCAGCCCAGCACTGATAAGGCAGAGGCAGGCAGATCTCTCAAGGGTCTGTGGCCAACCAGGGCTACACAGTAAGCTCTTGCCTCAGAACAAACAAATACAAATAAACAATAAATAAATAAATAATAAATGCAAACTCGCTGGCAACAACCAGCGACTATTTCTGCTTTAACTTCCGGGTCCTGTGCAGTTTTGGGGAGTGTGGTGTAGTGTTCACGTGCAGACTCCCTGAACTGATATTCCCAACTTGCTGGCTGTGGGACTTGGGAGGATTCATCCATCTGTCTGTGCCTCACCTCTGGATACCACTGTTTTGAGGATTCAATAATTCGTCATGGGCAGAGTCTTTGGGATAACGTAGGACACACGTTAAATGCTATGTCAATACCTCATACACTTCCTGCCTGCCTCTTTTCATTATCACTTCCTTTCTCTGTCTTCCCTCTGTCCCCTCCTGACTGTCTCTGTCACCAGCCACCCCACAGTCAGCCCACACTCTCTGTGCACTCTTAGTGTGTTCTTTTTTGGATCAGAGATGGTGGTAGAACCCTACTATGATAATCTCCTTGGCCTCGGTTCACACTGCTCCTCCTCTCTCTCTCTGTCTCTCAATGCCTAGAAAACTCTCCCTAACAATCTTTCCTTCCTCAAGTGTAGCTTTCTCTGACCAATGAAAAGTTGAATCTGAACCCAGGAAGGAGCGAGGAAGGAGCGAGGAAGCCTGAGAGAGAGAAGGCAATCAGGGCCGGGCCACTGTAATGCTGGGAGATGAGGATGAGAAAGGCCCTCTCTCTAAACCTCCAGAACCACCACAAGGTGGGCTGGGAGGGCCGCTCCACAGCTCCAGACAGAATGGGACCGCAGGAAAAGAAGACACACAGAGCCACAGGTGGGCATCCCATAGGTAGGCCCAGGCAGCTCTGCATCTCTTTCCTTTAGAAAGTGTTTCCAGTCTTTTACTTTTCTCCGTACCTCTGCTCTTTCCCCCTCTTTCTCTCATCTCTCAACCTCCAAACTCTTAGAAATATAGCCCCCCATCTGCACTAGATACCACTGATAGTCCCAGGACCCTCCAGTCATTACCCCAGTGTCCCCTGGGATCCTTCTCCCTTTCCTTCCCTAGTCCATGAGGCCTTCATCCCAAGTTAAACCCAAATGGAACCAGGAGTCCAGGCCCCTAAAGCCCCTAGGCCATAGCTCAACAGGCTGGGCTACATTCCAAGTGGATTAACCCCTCCAATGCCAACAGTGATGAGCTGGTAGGGCCCCCACACACACCCAGTTGTTCAGACTCTGCTTAGACTGGGAATAGGGTCTCTATTCCAGCCATGCTTGTCTCAACATCTTACCTAGAGATGGGAAACAGAGCTCTAGGATAGGGCAGGACTTCAACAGGAAGTACCAGGGAGGGATGCTCAGCCTCCTGGTCCCCACCAAGGATGTCGAAAGTAAAAAAATAAATAAATAAATGACCAGCCAACTTTCCCAGCCCTTCTTCCTCTGCCTAGGATGGGAGGCTTGGAGGGGAAGAAGGCAGCAAAGATTCCTCTATCCTAAGTCTGGGAAGGTAGGCTTCAGTCCCAGGTAGAAGAAGAGAGGGAGAAACTGAAGGTAGTGCAGAGTGAAAGCAAGTCGTCAGGGAGGGCCTCAACTGTCACAGACTTTTGTGGGACCTGCGGACGACAACCAGTTGTCCCTCTCCCCAAGAAGCCACCTCAGATGCTGGGGCCTAGAAGGCAGGCAACCGACTTGGGGAAAGGGTTTTTACAAAGCTACTTCTCTTACAGATGAGGTAGAGTTGGGGGAGCCATGGGTGAAGGGGCTGCCGGATGGAGGGGGCGTCTCCCTGCTGCCCTGCCCGCTCCAGAGCCAAGAACAAAGCTGCTCTTGTCAGTGGCTCTCCACCACTGTCCCCTCCCCTCTGTATAAACACGACCACCTTTTTCCATGACCCCATCTCCAGAATGGGCGGAGAACCCAGGCATCCTTTGCCCTAGCCTGTGCCCCCAGCCCGCTCTCCAGGAGGCAGCAACGGGCCTGGCTTCCCTGTCTCTGTTGTTTGGGGAGGCTGGACCCTTGATTCCCCACCTCTCATCCTCAGGTGCCCTCCCTCTGCCCCACTGGCCCCAGGGAGGGGCAGTACCCAGGAGGCAGGCAGGCAATGCCAGTGGAATGTGTGTGGGCATCAGAGGGCATGGGCAGGGTGGGGCAGAGGGGGGAACTGGAGGTGCCAGTTAGGTGGCTTTCTGAGCCAGAGGTGGGGGTGTGCCGGGGTTGCAGGAGGCGTGTCCTGCGCTGTCTACCAACTCTAAGCCACAGTGTGTGTGTGTGTGTGTGTGTGTGTGTGTGTTTGGGATACCCAATCTCCCAGCACCCTAAACACACACACACACACACACACACACTCTTAACCCCCTCTGAGGCTTCTCCTTACTGACAATGGCTGTGGCCCTCAATCCCAACTCAGCATTTGGAGTGGCCGTAAGGCAGGAGCCTCAGCTGCCCAAGGCTGACCCCACCAGAGGGAATTATCTGAGCATTTTGTCCCCTGACTGGTGTCCCCTCCTCAGACATCCCTGCAGCCCCATCCGGGTGACCACCAACTAAGCATATTGTTACCCTGTGGCCTCCGTAGAGGTTTCCTCCTACATGCTGGGCCAGGCTGAGGTGAGAGGACCTGAGGGAAACCACTGTCAGCGGCACCCCTGCCCCTGTCCCATGTTCCAACTCTTCTTTTGCTGTCCTGGGGCTTCCCTGAGAATGTTCCAAAAGAGCCCCTCCAGAGGAGCCAGAGCCCGTAGCTCACACTCCCAGCTCCTGGCCCAGACAGCCAGGACCACTTCTTAGACCCTTCCTTGGTCCTCTGCAGAGGCCTGCCATTCCACCGAAATGGTACGTGGACCATTTGAAGTGAAAGAAAGGGTACTTGGACCATCGGACCCACCCTTCAGTACCCCCGGGGCATGTTCGGGGAAAGCCAGCCTTTCCCACAGGAGGGAAACCGGTCTTCTCTGACATTCTGTGGACAGGAGCACAGGTTCCCTTGCCCAAGACGTTTCTAAATGCTCTTCCCCAATACTCACCAAAATCAAGGGCAGATAGACTACCCGGCCCATCCTCCGGCTGTCTAAAATCTTCCCTTTCCCTTCCCCGGTCACGACTGACCCCAAGCTGGGGCAGGAAGCCCCCTCGCAAGCCCGGCTAACAGCCTGCCCCCCCACCCCCGGAGGGAAAGGACCCGGAGGCTCCCGACGCCCCCGCCCGCGGCTCACTTCAGCGGGGGACCCCGGCGTCCACGGCCCGGAGGGCGGGCGGGCGAGCCGGCTTCCCCGCCTGACTCACCTGGAGGGGAGGGCGGGGGGGAGGAGGGCCGCCGAGCCCCGAGGTCCCGGCGTCGGGCGGTCGCGGGGATGGAGCGCCGCGCTGTTAGGGACTCGCCGTAACGGGGGGCTCCGGGGGGCACGGCTCTAGGCTGGGACAATCCCGGGGCCTCTCGGAGCCCGCCCGCCCACGTGACCGCCCCAAAATATCCGACACATTTTCTCCCAAACCGCACACTGACTCCGCAGGCGGGGACACGGAAAATATTTTCTTTCTTTTTCTCCCTCCCTACCCCCCCTCCCTGCCCGGCTCCCTCCTCCCCCTCCCGCCCTCGCTCCTCCCTCCCCTGCTGCCTGCCCCTGCCCGGCTCCCTCCTCGGTGCCCTGAGGCTGGGGGTGGGGGTGGATGGGGGGAGGACTGGGCGGGGCGGCCCAGGACGCCTGGGTCTCTGCCCCTCCCATTTGCTGGGCTTCCGTGGCTCCGTCCCCGGGAGGCCGGGCAGAGCTGGCAGAGAGGTCAGTGTCCTGGGCTCTGTGATGCCAACCCTTTCTCTCTGGCGCTTTCCCCCTTCCTGGCGTTTGGGGAGACTGAGTTGCCTCTGGCCATGCTGTGTTCTGCCAGGCCGGTCTCTGGTACCTCCCAGGGTAGGCAGTGAGGGACGTGGACACTCCCAGGATGTGGAGTGATGGGGCAGGAGCATGCCAGAGAAGACGGGCACTGTCCCTTTTCTTAGTTAGCCTCCACCTGCAGGCCAAAGCCGGCTCACTTCCCTTGGCCTTCTCTGTCCTAAGGCCCAAGAGCAAACTGGTTTAACTAGTAGGGGTTATGAGGGTGCTGCGAATTGGGTTCACAGACCTCCTCCCTCTCACTCTGCCTGCAGTCAGCTCCAGGAGTTAAGGCGCTTGGGTCTCTCGCTGCCAATATTGTCCCCACCTTTAGGCTTGGATTTGGACGGGGAGAGGCTGGGAGGAGGGCTGAAAGAACATTAAAGGAGGGGGGAGTGGGAGGAGCCCTGCGCTGGGTGTGAGGGAGAAAGCCCAGGCTAGGGTTCCTGCGTCTGGCTCAGCCAGCGAGGCCTGCCTGGCTGCCTGGTAGATACGCCACGAATGTTGTTGACGCTGGCTCTCTAGAAGCCCAAAGCTGGTGTCTGTGTCTGATAGGGACGTTCTCTGACTTCAGACAGACCACGGGTCACAGGCTCTCAAACCTAGAAAGGGACGCCGGTGGTTGTTCTACATAGCACAGAGCCAGGGAACGGTGAAGTCCAAGGCCTGTGCCCAGGACCGAAGCAGTCGCACAGGGCTGCTCAGGAGTCAGGACAGGAGAAAGATCATTGGACAGGCTGGGCCGGACGCCAGTCCCAAGGGCCAACCCCAGCCACACTCCCAGAGTGGCTAGCGCCTGGGGAATAGGCCCCTGGGTCCCATCACATTTTCCACCCTGGAATTACTCAGCTCTGGCCTTGTTGCCACCGAGGGGCCAGCTATCCCCCTCCTGGGAGAGACTTCGTTGGGTAGCCATTATCAAGTGAAGGAGGAGGGGGTGGAGAGTCATGCTGTGGCGCTCCCAGAAGCCCAGAGACGTCAGTGGGGGCGCAGGCGAGCTCTTCCCTCCACTCCGGGAAGAGCTGGGGATAGGTACTCCAGGGTTCTGTCCCCAGGTGGCCTGGCTGCTGTTGACTTTGCTGGGAACCCTGGGAGCAGCCTCAGCGCCGTGGGGGGGGGGGGGAGGAGGGGCTCGGCAGGGAGTTGGACCCTGGCATTCAGGCTGGAGTAGGATGGTGAGCTGCCTGTGTGGCACGGATCCTGCCAGGAGCCCGCGAATTTAACCCCTCCTGCCCTGCCCTAGTGGTGGCTGGCGGAAGGAGGGGCGGGCCCAGCTGCGGTTTGGGAATGTGGCGCTAACCCCCTCCCCACCCCACCCAGCACATCTGTACTTGGTTTACCATGAATGAGTCTCCTGTCCTTGTGAACCGGGCTAGGCACCATTCCCTTCATGCCCAGGACTGGACAGACCCAGGCACCGCCCTGCCTGCCTCTGTCTCTTGCCTATGGAGGCTCCCAGCTCTTCCCTTCACCTTCTTCAGAGGACTCAGGGCCTTGACTGGAGAACTGAAGCTCTGAGGCTACAGCGTGGGGAAAGCATCCAAGAGGACAGTGCATCTAAAATTCCATTGTTTCCCCCTCCCCCTTTGTCTTGATTTGTCCATATGTCTCTCTCTGTCTTTGTCTGTGGTGGGTGTTTGTTCCTTTATCCATCCTGCTTACTGTAACTACTTACTTGAAACTGTCTTGTTCCAGCCGGCAACTGGAGTGGGAGGAGGTGACATCCAAGAAGGCTTGCCCTGTCCCAACCCCTCTTAACAATAATCATCTCTGCCCCTCACCAAGGCCAGCCACTGGGGTTTGCACACACAAGCAGGGCCTGGAGACAGAGCCCTGTAATCCCAGCCGCTCAGGAGGCTGAAGCAGGAGCCTTGGGGCAGGAGAAATGGCTCAGCACTTAAGATCGCCCGTTGCTCTTGCAGAGGGCCTGGGCTGTTTCTAGCACCTACATGGTGGTTTACAATCATCCATAACTTTGCTCGCTTGGCTCATAGTCCCTTCCTGGACCGGGCACTCAGGGTTCACGTACATACATGCAGGCAAGACGCTCATGCACATAAAATTTAAAAAAAGGAGAAACAGGGCTGGCCAGCTCAGTTTTTGGTACACCAATTGACTAGCAATATAAAACGTTGGGCTCAACTGAGCGGAGTTCTGTCCAGGACCTTCTCCTCTGTCCCATAGAGGGGCCCCTTCCTCTCTTTCCCTGGGTTAAGTCTGTGCTTCTAGGTGCTTTGCTGCTCACCGTGGCGGCTCAGATGAGCGATGTCCCACAGGTCCGGGCAGCATGCTTTTCTTCCCTTGTTGCCCTTGATTTTCTTTTTAATATTTATTTTGTGAGTGTGTGTGTATGTGTAAGTATGTGCACCATGTGCATTCAGTAACAGTGAAGAGGGCATTGGGCTTCTGGGTGGTGGCAGCCAACCTAGTCAATGGGGCAAGTTCCAGGATGGCCAGGGCAACACAGAGAAACCCTGTCTCAAAAAAAGCAAGTTAAAGAAAGGAGGAAGAGGAGAAGGAGGAGAAAAGAACATTGAATCCCCTAGGACTGGAATTATAGACAGTTTACTATGTGGGTGCTGGGGACTGAACCCAGGCCCTCTGGAAGAGCAACAAGTATTCCCAACTGCTGACACCATCCAGCCCCCTCTACTACCCCTGTAGCAGAGCAAAGGCCAAGAAGAGTTGCAGGAAAAGGAGGACACAGGAATGTCTCCCAGACCCCGGCTTTGTCCTGGTACCCCACCCCTACCTCTCACCCTTGTCCCTCTCCTCCAGCATCAGGACACTAACTAGGCCACTCTCTCCTGCTCAGCCTGGTCCTTCAGGCATGTCCCATGCCACGCTCAGAGGCTGCTGGCAGATGTCTGTGGGGGCTGGGGAAGCTGGGATACAATCCCCAGGGACATCATTAAGTCACAGAAGTACTAGAGGGGCTTGGAGACCAGGGCACCCGGGAGAACAGGATGAAAACATGTTTTGTACAACACGTGTGCTTTCCCTGGGCTTCCTTCCCTCGTTTGCCCTCCTCCTCCTCCAGGCGTGCTCTGTGCCACGGCTGGCTTTGCCCTCCGTGCTCATTCAGTTTTACCCTTGTACCAGGCCTCTCTGTACCTGCCAGCTGCTTGGCTCTGCCGATGTGTAAGCTGTATGTGAAAGGTCCTAACCAGCCCCAGGGCTGACCGGACCTCCACTGAGAACAATGCCTTGGTTTTGGAATATAACATTTTAGGGCTACCCTACACTGCCCTAAGACTTTCTTTCCCACCATGTACCATTCATCAGTTCAGCGAATTTGTATGGAACAGACTACATCCTGAGCCCTGGGAATCTGTATACATGGCGCCTGCCCTCGTTGGCTGGAAGTGTGATGGAGGCGGCAGGTGTGAGCTAACCAGGGCGCTCAGGATGGAGAGGTGCTGCAGAAAGAAGGGCATGTTTGCCTGCAGCCGGCTACTTCAGGAGAGCTTTCCGGAAGCAGAGAGGAAGAGAGGAGGATAATGAAAAAGTATGCTCCAAGACCCTGGGGTTGAGACCTCAGTCATATCACTCTGACAAAATAAGAGGGAGCCCCTATTCCTGTGTCCCTCCTATGTCCAAACTGCCACAAGGAAGAGGCAGTAAAATCCTTCTCATTACAGATGCTCGCCCTGAGACACCTGGTAGTAGTGTGCTGGAATGGGTCCATTTATTCCTTCTTCTCCTGTTCCAAAGAGTGCTACGGATACACAAAAAGGGGAAGACGTACAGGCTCAGGCTTGAGATACATGCAAAACTCAAGGCTCCAAACTGGCAAATTCTCCAGCATGAAGGTTCTTGCATTTGCCTGGCTGGTGCCTCTTGGGGAGAAAGCTCTCTCCTCCCGGTATACTCCGCCCTCCTGCGGATCCAGCCCTGACCTGCCCTACTCCCTGGAGCTAGCACGTCTGCCTAGGCAGTTGTGTGGAGCTTATGAGGTGAGGGCTCCAGGCGTCTGCCAGCAGCATGTGTGCCAGCGCAGCTGTGTGCTTGGCACAGAACCTGCTTGGGGAGGGAGGATCTTCCTCCATCCATTGCCCAGGCACCAAACCTCTGTGGGTCTTCCTTCAACTGCTTCTTTCTAATTCAGTGCTTAGGATGGGACCCAGAGCCTCGGACCTGTTGAGCAAGGGCTTTAGCGAGAGCTGCACACCGGCTGCACAGGTTTTCCTTCCTGAAGGAAAGAAAAAAGTGGAGGGCCCTTTGGAGGAGGGAGTGGGCCTCTTTGTGGCCATGCTGCCTCTGGAGGTGGCAGAGGTCATGGGACCAGTGAGCTTATGCTCCATCCCTGATCTGACCTACTTTTCTACCTATGCCCACATCCCCGGAGGCCAAGGTGTAGGGTGGAGCCAGCCTGGCACCCCTGCACCCACACTTGGGACTTCCCCTGATTGGAAACTCCCAGGACCCAGGCCTCCTGCCTGCTCTGCCAACTCCCACAGACTGCCTGGTTCAGCTTCCCTCCAGACAGATCTCCTTCAAGTCTCCTGCCAACCTACATCTCCGTACCCATACCAACCAACTGCAACCCTCTGGGTCCACCTTTTAGGAAGGTGTCTTCACATCTGGCTGGCCCCCACCTGAAGGTTTGGGGGACAGCCTCAAGCCATGGTTTCTCTGTGTAGCCCTGGCTGTCCTAGAACTCCCTCTGTGGACCAGGCTGGCCTCGAACTCACAGAGATCCACCTGCCTCTGCCTCCCATACTGGGACTAAAGGTGTGTGCCACCACACCCAGCTCATAGCAGGCTTCCTCTGCCTTTCCTTTCACTTCCCACTCCTTCCTCCACCAGATGAGAAACTTGGAAATTAAGTACAACCTAATTCAGCAGACATTTATTGAGCATCTTATATATGCCAGGCACCGACAGGTACCAGGAAATAAAGAGGTCAGTATCCTCAAGGACTGTGGGAGAGACGCATATATGGGCTAGGAAGTGTGAGCCCTCGTGTCCCAGGCTGGCCTTGAGCCTATGTAGCTTCAACCAGCTTGAACTTCTGACTGTGAAGACCCAGGGCTTTGTCTGTGCCAGGAGAGCACTTATCTTTTTGTCTTGTGTGTGTGTTTGGGGTGGGTGTAAATATGTTCAGGACAGGCTGGGCATGGTGGTGCATGCCTTGCCTATGAGCCCAGCCCTTGGGAGACAGCAATGGGAGGAGCAGGAGAGGAAAGCCACACTTGGCTGTGTGGTGTGAGGCCAACCTGCAGTACCCGAGACCCTGTCTCAGGACAGACAATAACCTCCAGTAAGGAGAGGTAGCGCAGTGGTCAGGGGCACAGCTGTCCCAGAGGACCCAGCACTGTGGTCTGGAGACTCAGTCTCCTGTCACCCCAGCTCCAGAGGATCAGACACACTTCTCCTGCCTCTGTGAGCACACACACACACACACGCACACAGAAAATAAATCTTTTAAATGTCAATTTAAAAAAAAAAAGAAAGAAAAACAGGGCTGAAGGAATGACTCAGAAGGTGAAGGCGCTTCCTGCTAATCTCGACAACCTTCGCTCTGTCCCCAGACCCACACAGAAGGAGAGAAGCAACAGTAACTATAAACAGGAATTTCCTTTATTGTTCATTTTTGTGTGTGACAGTTGGTTTATATGTGGGGTCTTGCATATGCATGTGTGTAGACAAATGTATACATATATGTGTTTGTACAAGTGTATATGTGTGTGTGTATGTAGGTCAGTCATAAGTAGTGTTCCTCAGGAATCACTCACTCCATTTTTTTTTATTTTCTTTCTAAAGATTGTGCTTGTTTTTTTAAGTTATGTGTATGAGTGTTTCTTTGCACATATGTAAGCATGCTACATTTGCACATTGCCCTCGGAGGCCAGACTCGGGAATCTTCAGGCAGCTGTGATCTACCATGTGGGTGTTAGGAGCTAAACTGTGTCCTCTGCAAACGCAGCATGCCCTATAGAGCCTCCTCTACAGCTCCGTGCTGGTACAGAGCTTTGTTTGTTTATTTTCCAGATGGGCTTTCTCTGTGTAACTCTGGCTCTCCCAGAACTCTCTGTAGACCAGGCTGGTCTCCCAAGTGGTAGGATTAAAGGCATGTGCTACCACTGCCCAGCTTTTTAAAAAATGTGTGTAGGTAGTTTGTTCGCATGTCTGTCCACCATATCTCTGGTGCTCACAGAGGCCAGAAGAGGATGTTGGGTTCCCTGGGATGGGAATCACAGACAGTTGTGAGCTGTTCTGTGAGTGCTGGAAACATCGGTCCTCCGGGAGAGCAACCAGTATTCTTAACCTCTAGGCCATTTCTCCAGCCCCTACGCGCATTCTTGAACATCACAGTTTCCTGAGAATACTGGCTGGGTCAAACTCTATGTTTAATTGTCTTTTTCAGTTGGTGTTGGTTTTAGCTTAGTTTTGTTTGAAGCAGGTTTGGATATGTAGCCCAAACTGGCTTGGAATAGGCAGCATGTACTGCCTCAGCTCCCAGATGCTGAGGTTACAAGTCTGTGCCATCACATCCTTCAGGTTCAGTTGTACCAGATGATGCCAAGCTGTTTACCAGACACTTACACTAGGCCAAGCGTGTAGGCATCTAGGACCTGGGGAGGTCAAAACACGGGTTGAGAAGTTCAAGGTCATTGCCATATACTGAGCTTGAGCTAGCTGAGCTACTGAAGACCCTGTCAGAAAGAATAACAAGTATAGGAGCCCAGGCAACAGTAAGTTCTAACAGGTCAAGAGGAGAAACAAGAAGCCCCACAGCTTTGTTGTTCTAACCGTCTGTGGTTATTCTTTTTGACTTGAGTAAGATCCAAGTCCCCTGCTGGGCAGTGGGGGCAGCACTGGGAGGCAGAGGCAGGCAGGTCTCAGGGTTCCAGGCCAGCCTGGTCTACAGAGTGAGATGCAGGGCAGCCAGGGCTACACAGAGAAACTCTGCCTGGAAAATAAAACAAACAACCAACCAAGTCCCTGTCTTGACTCACAAGCCCTGCTTAGTGGGCCTCCACCTTAACCTCGGGCCTGGCTCATGCTGAGGCCCGCCTTTGTTGGGGCTTCTGTGGACTGCTAGCTCTTCCTAGAGATTCCTGTGGCTTGTCCTCTCACTTCTTTCCAGTCCCTCCCTGACATCGCCATCGCCAACAGCCCGTCCTTCCCTTCTGTTTTCTCCTCTCCTCCTTTGCTCTCCACTGCATTTCACTTCCTTGCCGGGAGGTCTTCCAAGCACAGCATACATATATACATACGAAGGACAGAGAACAACTTGTGGGAGTTGGTTCTCTTCTCCCACCCTGCGGGGCTTGGGGAGCAGCGCCAGGTTTCCAGGCTTGCGAGCAAGAACTTTAATGGATAAGCCTTTTCTCCAGACTCTTTACCTTCTATTTACTTTCATCTTGTAGAC
The DNA here is from genome assembly GCA_028658305.1 of Pachyuromys duprasi. Lineage (NCBI taxonomy): Eukaryota > Metazoa > Chordata > Mammalia > Rodentia > Muridae > Pachyuromys > Pachyuromys duprasi. Next base: position 1,267,053 of record CM053752.1, on the reverse strand, counting down.
GTACTTATTTTTATTTTATGTGTGTGTGTGTTCTGCTTGCATGTGTAGTGCTCACATGGGTCAGAAGAGGGCACCAGGTCCCCTGGGACTGGAGGTACAGATGGCTGTGAGAGCTTGCATGCTGGGAACTGCACCTAGGTTCTCAAAAGAGCAGCGAGTATTCATCATTGATAACCTGCCTTCTGCCTGCTCCTCTTCTTTAGGGTGCTGCTGGGGATCAAAGCTGGGGGGTCCCCTTACTTTTTTTTTAAAGAGGTCTTTATTTTATGTATAAAAGTGCTCTATCTGTATGGACAGCTACACGCCAGAAGAGGGCATCAGATCACGGTATAGGTGGTCACAAGCCTGCTGTGGGTGGCTATGAGCCATCATGAGGTTGCCAGGAATTGAACTCAGAACCTCTAGAGATGCTCTTAACCACCAAGCCATCTCTCCAGCCTCCTCTCCTTCTTTTCTTTTCTTTTTAAGACAGGGTTTCTCTGTGTAGTCTTGGCTGTCCTGGACTCGCTTTGTAGACCAGGCTGGCCTCAAACT